>OZ034971.1:24433864-24738864 GCA_964030785.1 Siderastrea siderea | reverse complement strand
CTCACTACTTATTGTACAAATACTTAAGCTGCTCACAATACAATACAATACAATACTTACGCTTCTTACAAATTCAACACTGTATACTATTTACAACACTTACACTACTTACAATACAATACCTACGGTACTTACAATACGATACTTCACTTCTCATAATACCATATTTGTACTACTTACAGTGAAATACATTTTTTTAACTTACAATACATCTATAATTTTGTTGTCTTAGTACAGTATACAGGTGTATATATATAAATATATTTTTTATTGTTAATAATAATAACAGAAAACGTGCACATTATATACGCGTATAAGATAATAGCAGGACGTAACGGAAAAAAAAACAAGAAAAAGTAGGACACGAAAAAAAAAAGAAATTGAAAAGAAGAGCGAGGCCGCAATCCTAATGTGGAGGTTTTGGAAGAAGAGTGGAGTTAAAACAAAGATTGAACTACAATAGAGGACTATCTAATAAACAGGTAGATCTAAGTCACAGTTCATTTGAAACGGTTCCATTTTGAATTACATTTCTTAACAGCGTTCGTCTTATAAGCAAAACATTTTTCGATTTCCTGGCACTTAAAGAAGGTTTGCGGAAATATATGTAAATTCGGCAGGGTTTTCTTTATTTTCGACGAGTAAATGTGATATCTGCCAATTAGAAGTGCATGACGTAAAAGGATATCCTCAGTATTGTCAACTAATCCCAGACAGGTAGGTAGGTTCAGAGAGAAATCTTGTGGCTTAACCTGATGCTGTATCAACCAGTATTGTATATTTTGCCAAAACATTTGAACAGACTCACATTCCCAGAAGAGGTGAATCAGGGTTTCTGTGGTTTGTTAACAGAAAGTACAGGAGTCCGTTAAAGAAATACCTATTTTATAAAGGTAATTGTTAGTAGCAATTCTTCCGTGAAGGAGTTTAAATTGGTAAGTTTGAAGTTTAGTTTCTCTAGAGCAGCAAAAGGACAGATTATACGACTTATCCCATTTTATCGAATTTGCGTAATTTCCCCAGTCTGCTATCCATTTTGTCTGGCTTTTTGCAGGTGTTGAAGAGATTCTTTTAACAAGCTGAGATGCAGCCAAACTTTTTATGACAGTTATTTTGCCTAGCAAAGTTAATCTTCTTACCTGCCAGCAATTTAGGATTTTAGAGATTTTTTCTTTTTTTTTCCCGGTAATTTAGCATGGCAGCTTCTTCCACACTAGTTGAAAACCATACTCCAAGGGATTTAACCTTCCGAAAAGTCCACTTAATATTTTGTTTTATTACTAGCTTATCCAGAGTGCCTCTGTTTTCTCATAATTAACCTTTAGGCCTGACAATTTGGCAAATATATCAAGTAGCAGGAAGGATCTTTCTATCGATGGCTTTGTGCCGTCCAATATGAGCGTAGTATCAT
Organism: Siderastrea siderea; assembly: GCA_964030785.1. Classification (NCBI taxonomy): domain Eukaryota; kingdom Metazoa; phylum Cnidaria; class Anthozoa; order Scleractinia; family Rhizangiidae; genus Siderastrea; species Siderastrea siderea. Next base: position 24,737,453 of record OZ034971.1, on the reverse strand, counting down.
CAGCATATTGGCTGACTTTAAACTCCTTGTCCGAGATTTTAATACCATGGATTAGTTTATCTCGTCTTATTGCCGCCCCCAGAATTTCAGCACACAAAATGAAAAGATACGGGGACAGGGGGCAGCGTTGACGCACGCCTCTACTTAAATTAAAGAGATCGGATGTCCAACCGTTGTTCTGTATGCTGCTACTGATATCAGTAGAAAAGAGTTTAATCCAAGAAATAAGAGAATTTCTGAAGTTGTAAAATTTTAGAGTTTTTTTAACAAAGGTCCATTCAAGAGTGTCAAAAGCTTTCTCAAAGTCAATAAAGAGAAGAAGTCCTGGGAGTTTCTCGATGTCTGTATAGCTCAAGATACTATTTAGCAGTCTGATATTTTCGCCAATAAACCTATTTTTTTGGAAGCCTGTTTGATCGCTATTTATCACCGAAGAAAAGACTCTTTTTATTCTACTAGCGATTGATTTTGCAGCGATTTTGTAGTCACAGTTCAAAAGCGAGATGGGTCTCCAGTTCTTAATATAGCACAGAGATTTATCTTTTTTTTGGAATTAAAGTTATTAATCCCCTCCGTTGTGATATAGAAAGAAGGCCTTTCGCATAGGAACGTTAATGGCGGCGAGTAAAAAGGACTTAATGTCATTCCAAAAGATTTTATAAAATTCAGCGGGAATTCCATCCGTTCCAGGTGTCTTGTTTGATTCCATAGTTTTTAGACTTTCCAAACATTCTGCAGCCGTTAACAAACCTTCACAACGTTTTCTTTCGTCGTCACTTATTTTACACTGATTGTTTTGTTGAAAGAATAGGTCTTCACCAGTAATTTCCTGTGAAGAGCTATTCTTTGAAGTGTAAAGTGTCTGATAAAAGCGTCTCGCTTCATTCAGAATTTCTTGATCTATATTTAGGACGATGTTATCATCGATTTTCAGATTTCTTATTGTTTTACTATTATAATGCCTCTTTTCCAAACCGAAGAAATACTTTGTATTTTTTTCCCCTTCATTGTACCAACGTGTTCTGGATCTAATAATAGAACCACTTGCTCAAGGCTTTGTTTCTTAATCTCCAGTTTCGTACGAATTTCACACTTCTCATCATCGGAAATGTTATCTTCCAGCGTTAGTTCTAGCTTTAAAATTTCGGTCTCCAGGGTTTTCTCAGTTTGTTTTTGTTTTGCTTTTTGTTGTTTTGCATATTTAATTGCGTTTGCTCTGATTTGCATTTTCATCACATCCCATAAAAGTATTGCGTCTACTGTCTCGTCCTCTTTGTAATTATTGGACACTTCGTTTATGGTTTCTTTGATAAGGTTAATATATTCAAGATCCTTTAAAAAGTGGCTATTCAACTTCCAGAAACCTGGCCCTCTGGGGTTTGTTTTTGTGGCAAGAGATAAAGTGATTAGAGAGTGATCAGTTTTAAAGCCCGATAGAATATCCGCCTCAAGTGCATCGGTCGATAAGCTTGAGCTGATTAAGAAAAAGTCTAATCGACAGTGGATTTCTGGCTTATTTCTTCTCCACGTAAAACGCTGTGTACTTGGGTGCAGATCGCGCCAAATGTCAGTCAGATCCATATTTTCTTTGAGCATTTCGATTTCTTCTAGTGATTTAAAGTGAGTGGTTTGGTTCCCTCCCTTCTTGTCTTTTGGAATGTTTTGTACTAGGTTAAAGTCTCCTCCTAACACTATGTGTTCACATTCGAAGGTGGACAGGTTGTTAAAGACGTTTTTAAAAAAATCGCCCTCATCATTATTCGGTGCATAAATATTCTGTAGAGTTATAATTTCGTCTTGTGTATTGATATCGACTGTGATAAATCTTCCCGCGGGATCTGAGTAATATTTTAGTATCCCAAAAGCAAAATTATCATTAAACAAGATGCAAACCCCTGCTCTAGAGCTTGAAAGACTGCTGAACAGACCAATATAACCCCATTCGGCTAACCAGAGTTTTTTGTTCCTTAGCCAGTTAAGAGTTTCTCTTCTCTTTACATCATTAGATAGTCCCCTGACATTCAAGGAACATATTGTTAAATTATCTACTTTGGAAATATTCGACGAATTTATAGACATATTTCAAAAATATATTGACAACGGATCGGGAGTGCGGCATCGTAACATCAAAAAAACGCCAACAAATAGCAACATAACTTAGCAACACAAAAGGTAAACAAAAATTGACATTAGCTAAAATTTCGTACTTAGGGCACATTAAATCTAGATGTATCTATCGGCGATAGGTTTCGCTAGGCCATAGGCTGGCTGTACTTTATTATAAGGAGTAAATAGCCTAATTGTATAGCATATGGGTAGCAATTTATTAATAAGTGCAAAGGATATAAATTACTCGTCCATTGAAGCAGCTTCATTTTTCAAATAGTCCGGAATATTGTCCGCTCGATATGAATTTCCTTGAACAAATAGCCGTCCGTTCTTGATATATGCTGGAGTAAGGTTCTTCTTTCTGGCGTTTCGTAAGGCATTTGACAATTTCTTCTGCTCCTTTGCGGTCTCATACGCGTAGTCAGGTACCACAACAACATTTTGATGATTCGAAGAGTTGGCAAGCTCCTTTCGTCTATTCCAGAGCTCATTTCTTGTTTCGCGGTTAACAAAGCGAGCGATTATTGCTCGAGGCTTTCCATCATCTCTTTGTTTACCAGTACGGTGGACTGCATGGAACTCGACCGTGTTCGCGCCATCCATTTTGACCGCAGCCATCACCTCACGTACAATTTCTTTGCAATTTTCGTCTTCGTTTTCTGGAACATTAAGGAGTCATATGTTTTCTCGTCTTGTATAATTCTCCAGTTTTACCGCTCTAGCTTTGGCGGCAGACACTTCAGCTTGAAGGCGTGCATTATCCGTTTCCAATTGAGTCAGTTGAACCTTGTTTTGCTCATTTTGTTGTTTTAATGCTTCTATTTCTACCCAGACAGCATCTAGAGATGTCTCTAAATTGTCCGTGTTGTTCTTTAGGATCGGAAGTTGGGCGTTGACGTCTGCGCGTAAGCTATTGATTTCACTCATGGCTTCCGCAAAGTTCGAGTCTAATGACTGTTGAATGGACTCAAAATTTGCCATTATACATTTAAGCGAGAGCTCGGAATCTGATATGTCCAACATACTAGAACTTGAGCTACCTTCACGTAGGCGTTTGTTGGCGTTCATGTCAAAATAACTGGAAAAAAAGCCAGACCTTGCCGGAGCGTAAACAACTAAGCGTCCGTCGCCATTGCTGGTCACTTGATCCGTGATCCCGTGATTTCTTAGGGGGTAAATTTTGACTGACCTCTTCCATAGGGGGGGGGGGGGGGTGTGGATATAAAATGGAATGGCCCAATTCGGATTTGCGAAGTTCTGATAGTGGTACGTCGACTACTTCTTGGTCGGTAAACGTTTGGGGCTTATCACACTTTGATGTGAAAATTGTAGGTCACAGAATGCCACATGTGTGAACGAAGGCTTTCGTTGTTACTTGATACCACTGTCCCATTTGGGGTCAATTTCACAAAGGCCGTTTTTGATTATGATTTCCAACGTGCAAACTTGCACAGTGTAAGCGTCGCTTACACTGTGTGTTAAAGCTCGTTACACTCATTTGGCAGAATGTCACAAAGAAAGGAACTTTAAGCCCTCCATAGAAAATTAAATGTACATGAAATGTTAGTCATACCAGCTACGTATTATGAGGAATGAGGTCACATGTACTCACCGGCCTTGAAATCGATCGATCAGTCCGTTGTAATTCAGTCCGTTCTTACTTGAATCGAGCAATCATCAGCCATCTTTACAATCATCTTCCAACAGAGCACGTTCTGAGTTAAGCCTTGCTAATCCTAAGCGAAAATAATCTAAAGAATAGCGTAATAAACCACTTTCACTTACGATAACCAGCTCTATTCGACACAACCCCATTTTATTTGAAACTCGCCGCCGGTTACCCAGCTATGCGACCGGGCCGCTTTCAAGGGGTCATGTGATTTACAACCGCACGCTCGTGAATTGCAGGCGCAAGTAACCGGTGAATGTGTGTGTTGGAGCTGCAGGATAAAATGTGGCTGGTTTTCTCCGTGTTTGTGTGCGCCAGAAAGTGAAACGTGGATAGCTTTTTACTCCTGTAGTTGAAGAGTTGTGGGATTCGATGCAGAGCTACCCTCCCTTACACAAAGGTACGGTATTTATCTTAAATTTCTTGAATAGATTCTACCCCCTCTTTGGGGGCCATTTTGGTTCGTTCGGTTCGGCTGAGGTCAGAAAATTACATGTAAGTTACTCGGCCGAGTTTGGTAACCAGACATAAGTGTCCAGTGAAAAAAGTGAGCTTCATTTGCAACATATTCGAATTTTACCTAATAAGTTGGATTTTTGTAAGAATGTAGAATAATAATTCTTAGATATTGACTTTTCTTGCAAGGAAATAGGTCGAATAAATTTCAATGACTGTGTTATAGTCAAGCAGTCAAGCAGTTATAGTCTCGTTCTGCAGCCAATTGGAACGATCTTTACAACAGCTTGATATACCGTGTCGCCTCAGGACAAACGTTCGTTACTCAAACTCAGTCAAAAAATTGGTCTTGGTGAGCAAATGTAGACAGGCTAAATTAGAATCTATCTGCGCAAGCCATTTGCATGTCACTGAATAAGAATGGTCTCTTTTGTTCATAAAACATTAATACACAAGTAAATAAGTGGCTGGATATTCTAAAATTTCTCAATCAACATTACCTTCTGTAAAATCAAAGTGAACCAGTTTTGGTGTGAATTTTTATCAACTTACCGATATTGTGTTTTTGCATTCCTTCTACCATGAATGACTGGGAATTATTAATTTAGGATAACCTTTATTGACATGTCACTTTTTGGTCATATAAGAAATAATGTACATGTGTCAACGTCAGATTTTACTTCCAATTCAATTTCTGGTGGTTTGCAATAGCAGTACTGTCAAGTTCTATTAGTTGAAACTGTTATTTAAACATACTTTAAACGTGCATGGTTGCTGAAGGAAAGTATTTATGTGGGGCCTCTTTGCATGGATTTCCTGTCTGGATGAATAATCCTACTTTCTTTATGTTTTATTTATTTATTTATTAATTTTGTTATTTGCTAAATGCTGTACATACAAGATGGTCACCTACCAACTGTTTCAGTTTTGTAACTAAATGGTGGCTACATGTATACATAAAGTACAAGACAAGCATTTTATCCCTTTTCGGGTGAGAAATCTAATAAACTAGCCAGTCCACCCACTCTTTCATGTAGAGCTGGCCCTTCAAAGCCCTTTGCAAGTCAACGAGTAGGTGTTTCCAGTTACAGTTCACCAATTAATTTCTGTTATGTTACAGTACGTTTTTGCCTCAAATTTTGTCAGTGGCTGAGAATATATACTATACACATGTACATGTATACACGGGTCCATTCGGTGACTATTTCGCTTGTTAAGCATACAATAGTACTTTTCACTGTTTAAAAATACACCATTTATTAGGGGCTGCATGTACGTAATTATAAGAGCACGCAAAAGGTGTGCATGTAGATGCCATACCAAAGGCACTAGCTGCTCCTATTCCTCTGAGAGGAACTGTACAATATGGTTGCAGTTTTTTTGGTTATTTCCCTTGGTATTTTATTTATGTTTATTATACTTTGTATTTTTTTTCCAGGTGCATTTGTTAAAAACTGAAAACAGTACTTCCAAGTCTAACAGGGAATCCTTGGCAACAAAGCAGATAAGAAATACCACAAGATTTGCAGTTCAAGGCCTATTTAGATAGTCTGAGTTTTGCTTATGCTGCTGGTCTGGCATATCATTGGAAATATTGTAACGAGTTGACTTCATTTAGCATTGCCTCAGGCTATGATTGTCGTAAGGTTTTAACACATTTCAAAATCCTCCAGCATTTTTTACGCCATGCACGACAGACATGAGAAAGTTTTTGCTTTTATTTGCATGGAACAACTTGCATTGTAGGCTGTTCATCAGCATGTCGCATACAACATAGTCTAAATTGGCCCTTTATATGTACAGTGTGCTTTTGTTACTTTTTCAATTAGACCTGAAACTGAACAGAACAGAACAGAGGCATTAGTTTAAACATGGAGCAATCCTGTAGGGTGAAACACTTCTGCTTGGATCACTTGTTACATGTAGACATTAAGCCACATTAGCAGTTCAGACATATTTGTAAGATTTTTACATGATGAAACTCAGATCAAAATGATAAGTTTAAAATGTTCGTTTAGCCATGGACTTTTGCCACAAAAAGTTATAAATGAGAAAAAGAATCAAGAGGCAAAAAAACCAGGCTCAAAAGAAAACTGGGGCTGTAAAGGAAAGGATGTAATAATTAAAAATCAAGTTCAGCTAGCATGATGAACACGGGAAAAGTTGAAAATTTACATAGTACGTAAAAAACATGTAAATAACATGTAAATCGTCAAAGATACTGTAAATGATAATTTCCATACTTTTTACCATTTACATGTTTTGAGATATTCCTGTAAAAAACATGTAAATATTTTAAGTGAAACATGTAAATTATGAAGAGGATCCTGTAAATTTCTCAACCCAAGGGAGATAGACCATGTAAATAGCATGTAAATCGACTAAAGGTTACCTGTAAAGAACATGTAAATGGTTTCAAGGAGCCGGTAAATATCATGCAGATCGAATGAAGGAGCCTATAAATATCATGTAAATCGAAAAAAGGAGCCTATAAATTTTCATATAAATCGAATAGAGAAGCCTGTAAATACCATGTAAATCGAACAAATGTAAATGAAATAAAGGAGCCTGTAAATACCATGTAAATCGAATAAAGGAGTCTGTAAAAACCATGTAAATCGAATAAAGGAGCCTGTAAATATCATGTAAATCGAATAAAGTAGCCTGTAAATAGCATGTAAATCAAATAAAGGGGCCTGTAAATTTTCATGTAAATCGAATAAAGGAACTGTAAATACCATGTAAATCGAATAAAGGAGCCTGTAAGTATCATGTAAATCGAGTAAAGAAGCCTGTAAATTTTCATGCAAATCGAATAAAGGAACCTGTAAATACCATGTAAATCGAATAAAGGAGACTAAATTTTCATGTAAATCGAATAAGGGAGCCTGTAAATACCATGTAAATCGAATAAAGAAGCGTGTAAATTTTCATGCAAATCGAACAAAGGAGCCTGTAAATACCATGTAAATCGAATAAAGGAGACTGTAAATATCATGTAAATCAAATTAAGGGGCCCGTAAATTTTCATATAAATCGAATAAAGGAGCCCTCATGGAGTACAAAGGCATGGTCTATATGTCGCTTCAGCTGTGGCGTGACGTCACGTTGTAGTTACATAAAAATAATATCTCATCTAATAGTATATAGAATGAATTGTAATAAAGAATTACATGATGAACTGAAAGAATCAGGAGATATTGTTTGTCCTTTTTGTGACCAAAATTTGGATTCTAATGTAAAACCACAAGATCGTTAAGTGAAATATGATTTATGCTGTGATTTTCAGACAATAATAAACGACAATGGAATGAATGTTTGTCAGAGTTGTGGTGTTGTACAAGGTTATGATGTCTCATCTGAATATGTTGATTTTCATGAGAATAGACATAAATTGAAAAGGAAATCTGTTTACCACCGCGAATACCATATAAACAATTCAATTTTAGACATCAAAGAAAAGTATAATATAGAAATATCATACCATCAAAAATATAAGATCGATAGAGTGTTTACTGAGATAGGTAATGTTATTAATGAAGTAAATGGTAAAAGAAAGAGAATGATTAGCATTAATTTCATTTTACGTAAGGTGTTAAGTATGATGAATTTACCATTTGATAATATTCCAATTAGTAAATCGAAAAAAACATTAGCTTTTTACAATCAGTATTGGGCTAGTATTATGTTCCTCATTGGTGATAGAATAAAAGATATTACTCAGTGAATATATCGTCATATTTGAGTAAAAATTTATCGACCACAGGGCTGTTATCTACCACATAATTATCTATGTTGTTCATCGTTGTATGAAGATAAGAAGGTTTGAAATTTCCACCTCTCATCGTATATTTGATGATGTTTAACAAATGCTGATAACTTTGATAAGCATATACACAATTTTGAATCTTAAGGTCGATGTCTTTATGATCCATCCATCCCTGAATTAGTAACGATATTGTAGATATAGCAATCAGAGACACACCGCTTGTCGCAATAGCGGAAGCTATGCCTCCGGTAGCAAAACAAACAGATAAGCTATTGCCTAGTAATTTCCACCTTTTGAACTTTTTTGCTACCTGTTTGTATGCTCAACACTTCCTATGGTATGTATGGTAATAGGCTTTTAATTCATTGATCTGTTCTTCTGTTAGATTGTCTGAAATATGATTCCAGTCGAATATGCTTCTACGTTTTATAGTCATATATATATATATTATATTGTTATATTTTTTCTTTTTGAATGCTTCTTGATATTTGAGTATAATGTTCTGATGTTTTTGATCAATCTCTCGATACTATCGATGATTTCATTAATTAAAATAGCTGTTTTCATATATATATTGGTTACATAATTCCTCCGAATTCTCAACGCTTATTTCTTTTGGGATATTGTCAGCTTTGAATGTGTATATATCCCGCATTGTGCTATATAATAAATGTAAAAATGTTTATGGCACTCTATATTCAATCAATAGTAATGTTTCCTCATTTGATACACCCGAAGCCAATTCCACAGCCATAAGACCAAACGCCAGTACTAAATTAATACTTATTGTCTGTAATTGAGTTGCTTTGTTTGAAGTGTAAGTGATTGATTGAGTTAAATGAGAACTGTATTTTACTTTTAAAGAAATAGGCGTATATTGTCTTTTGAGGTTGAAATAGAGCGGTTTTATAGTTGATATGTGGCTATAATTTGGAATGATTAATTTATCCCAACCATTTAATAAAAATTTGCCCCCTTTTTTGGTATTTAAACGACCATGTATATAATGAACGGCTCAAATGCTGTCCGATTAAAGACAAATCTGTTTCCATTATCATTTTTCCATTTTCAATAACAAAAGCGGTGTCATAGACACTTGGATCAACGTTTGAAAGTGTTTCTTTAACACCATAAACAATAAGATGACCAATTGTTAAAAATGATGGATTACTAACTGTACCGTGCAGATCAAGATAAAGAAATTGTGGGGGTGAGCTACCCCATCTGTGAAAATTGATAACTGTTTTGGTGTACTTCTCGAATGTTTTGGTTGTATGATTAGAAATTGAAATCGTAGTGCCTTGCGCTGTCACACTTATCTCATTCATTTCCGGCGGAAACCATTCTACAACCATTGTGTAATAACCGACCGGAAGTTTATATAGGTTAAAACCGAGGCGTGACCGGTACTGGTTGGGCGAGCCTTTTTCAAACAAGAGTTTAAGTTGGTAAGCTTTTTTATTAATTTGATGTGGAGAATTGGGAAAATCTTTGATACCCAAAACCTCGATATTGTTTTCACTCGAAGATTCATCAGCGTCTTCCATCAAGTATCTGAAGGCGTCCCTTTTTTGTCCCGAGTTAGTGATGTGAGATTCATGAATTTTTTGATTGACAAAATCTTTCGTAGATGTTATTTCGCTTTGCATAGAATCAACATTAACTGCGGATTTCGAATCTTTGTAATCGGTTTGTAAGTTAATAATTTTATTATTATTTAAATTTAAGTCTCCAGACATACTTTTTGTGCCATCAAGTTTGAGATAATTTTTTTGTTTTTCACTAAGTCTTTTGTTGACAAACTGTACACTTGTGGCGTCTTTTTGGTTTGATGGAAATTTGAGATTTACAATCGAATTGTTTTTCATATCAATATCAGCTCCTTTATCCAGTTTTTTTGCAAGCTGATTATCGACATACTTTTTGTTTGTCGCTTGATCTGCCTGTACTGGGTCTTTTACGTTGTAGATTGTATTATTGTTCATATCCAAAGATTGCTCCATAGAACCACCTTCTTTCTTACTGAAAAAAATGGCTCTAGCTGTGTTATAAGAGATGGCTTTATTTGTGTTCCCTGAAACTGGATATGGTTGAGATTGTAAAATTAAATCTCCAGTCATTGTATCGCCTGTTTTTTTGACAAAATTGGAACTATCTGATGACTGTGATGCACTGGAAAAGTTGAAAATTTACATACTATGTAAATAACATGTAAATAACATGTAAAAGGGTAAAAAGATACTGTAAAAAGTAAATTTACATGATTTTTGGACTTTTACATGTTCTCAAAAGATACTGTAAATATCATGTAAATTTCGGCATTGAAACATGTAAATATAAAGAAAGATACTGTAAATGTTGTAAGGCAAAAGAACACAGATCATGTAAATAACATGTAAATTATAAGAGGGAGCCTGCCGAGATCCTGTAAAGACCATGTAAATTGAAAAAGGGTGGCTGCCAAGATCCTGTAAATGACATTGTAAATACCATGTAAATTGAAAAAAGGGGGCTGTCGAGACCCTGTAAATACCACGTAAATTAAAAAAGGGGGGCTGTGGAGATCCTGTAAATAACATTGTAAATACCACGTAAATTGAAAAAAGGGGGCTGTCGAGATCCTGTAAATACCATGTAAATTGAAAAAGGGGGGCTGTTGATATCCTGTAAATATCATGTAAATCGAAAAAGGAGGGCTGTCGAGATCCTGTAAATACCGTGTAAACTAATAAAGGGAGGCTGCCCAGATCCTGTAAATACCACGTAAATTGGAAAAGGGGGGCTGTCGATATCCTGTACATATCATGTAAATTGAAAAAGAGGGGCTCTCGAGATCCTCTAAATGTCATGTAAATCGAAAAAGGGGGGCTGTCAAGACCCTGTAAATATCATGTAAATTGAAAACGGGGAGCTATTGATATCCTGTAAATATCATGTAAATCGAAAAGGGGGGGGCTGTCGATATCCTGTAAATATCATGTAAATTGAACAAGAGGGGCTCTCGAGATCCTGTAAATGTCATGTAAATCGAAAAAGGGGGGCTGTCAAGACTCTGTAAATATCATGTAAATTGAAAAAGGGAGGCTATTGATATCCTGTAAATATCATGTAAATTGAAAAAGAGGGGCTGTCGATATCCTGTAAATATCATGTAAATTAAAAAAGAGGGGCTCTCGAGATCCTGTAAATATCATGTAAATCGAAAAAGGGGGGCTGTCGAGATCCTGTAAATACCACGTAAATTGAAAAAGGGGGGCTGTCGATATCCTGTAAATATCATGTAAATCGAAAAAGGGGGGCTGTCGATATCCTGTAAATATCATGTAAATTGAAAAAGAGGGGCTCTCGAGATCCTGTAAATGTCATGTAAATCGGAAAAGGGGGGCTGTCAAGACCCTGTAAATATCATGTAAATTAAAAAAGGGGGGCTGTGGAGATCCTGTAAATAACATTGTAAATACCACGTAAATTGAAAAAAGGGGGCTGTCGAGATCCTGTAAATACCATGTAAATTGAAAAAGGGGGGCTGTTGATATCCTGTAAATATCATGTAAATCGAAAAAGGAGGGCTGTCGAGATCCTGTAAATACCGTGTAAACTAATAAAGGGAGGCTGCCCAGATCCTGTAAATACCACGTAAATTGGAAAAGGGGGGCTGTCGATATCCTGTACATATCATGTAAATTGAAAAAGAGGGGCTCTCGAGATCCTGTAAATGTCATGTAAATCGAAAAAGGGGGGCTGTCAAGACCCTGTAAATATCATGTAAATTGAAAAAGGGGGGCTATTGATATCCTGTAAATATCATGTAAATCGAAAAGGGGGGGCTGTCGATATCCTGTAAATATCATGTAAATTGAAAAAGAGGGGCTCTCGAGATCCTGTAAATGTCATGTAAATCGAAAAGGGGGGGCTGTCAAGACCCTGTAAATATCATGTAAATTGAAAAAGGGGGGCTATTGATATCCTGTAAATATCATGTAAATTGAAAAAGAGGGGCTGTCGATATCCTGTAAATATCATGTAAATTAAAAAAGACGGGCTCTCGAGATCCTGTAAATATCATGTAAATCGAAAAAGGGGGGCTGTCGAGATCCTGTAAATACCATGTAAATCGAAAAAGGGGGGCTGTCGATATCCTGTAAATATCATTTAAATTGAAAAAGAGGGGCTCTCGAGATCCTGTAAATGTCATGTAAATCGAAAAAGGGGGGCTGTCAAGACCCTGTAAATATCATGTAAATTGAAAAAGAGGGGCTGTCGAGATCCTGTAAATACCACGTAAATTAAAAAAGGGGGCTGTCAAGATCCTGCAAATACCACGTAAATTGAAATTAAAAGGAGGGCTGTCAAGATCCTGTAAATAACTTATACAGTCCTCAGTAAATAAAAATGTGTAATAAAAATACATAAAAACTTTATTGTTTCATTCTGCCCAATTCAATAAAAATTATAATTTGAACTACGTGCTTTCAAAATATTTTCACATCAATATAATAGGTTTGTTAAATGTATAAATATCCTTTTGTTTCGATTCAAATGGTAATAATTGTTGTTTTTGACCAATTAAGTTATTTTAAAAGATACTACACATTTGTATTAATCATTCTTACAATTTGTTATATACACCCAATTGAAAAAAGGTTGTCAGGTGAAAAGCATAAATCAGTGATGATACAACCCAGTGGTCCTCCAAGAATTATGACTGGTTTGAGAAGCCATATCAAAAACTCGAAAGAGTGTTTCATCAGGTATCCAAACACCTCGAAGTCGGTCAAAAAAACTCGGCTGCGCCTCGTTTTTTCAACCCACTTCTCGGGGTTTGGATATCCTGATGAAACACTCTTTCTCGTGTTTGATATATTACTTCAAAATGGTACCTTGCTATGAGTATTAGTAATTAATTCTTGCACTTATTGCTCAAATGCTGAGCTGAATCTGTCTTAAAGTGTCAAGATACATGTATTTGACTCTGGTATATTTCTAAGATTTGTTATGTAGATGCCGATATCATATTCTACAGCATCAACTTTCACAAAACAAAGGAAAAATTCATTGAACTAGATTTGATCGAATTGTTGTCTTGTACCATATTTTCCTGGTTAAGTGGACCAGTGCTTACAACTTTGGGCTCACAGACACAGCATTCGTTTTAGTATTTGCAACTTTAGAATTTGGTACTCAGTACATTGTGGAGTGGTATTCGGTGATGGTTTATGCACACCCAAAGTAGTACACCCATCGGAGAAGAATCAGTCTCATCAACAGAAAATGTAGGTGTACATTGTGTGAGGTCGACTTATGAATGCTGTTAAATTGTATCTTATTTGAACCCTGGTTTTTATAACCAAGAAAATATGTTACGTGTGAGCAAAGTTCAATTGCACATGACAAATTAGTACCGGTAGGTAAATCAATAGTTACGAGGTTATCATAGGTGATAAGTTCTTCATTGTTTTTACATTTTACTACATTTCTCAAACAGAACCTGTCCTAGGGAACTCAGTAGGTCTTGTTTAGGTGTCCCTGGCATGCAAGGAATGCAGTGATCCTTGCACAATGGTTTCAGTCTTTTTAATGTGACAGAGGAAACCTGTCTCTCTTTTGAAAAGTGGAGGGCAATCATAATTTCTTGGTCTCTTTGAACCTGGAAGAGAAATGTGATCAACAGTAACCATAAGCACAGACACTAGACTAATTAATAAATATAGTACCCGCTTAATACAGACACCCTGTCAAAACCTGCATTTTCTTGTACACTGATCAATTGACCAGCTCCCAGTTGGCTTGATAGCTCAGTTGGTTAGGGCCCTGCACCGGTATCGCAGAGGTCATGGGTTCGATTCCCGTTCAAGCCTGAATTTTTTCAGGTTTCTTCTTTTCAACCGCTTAGGTTGAAACACCTTCACTGCGATGATCTATATATAATTCTATCTTTATCCGCAGTTCAAATATATAAATGTCATATATTCATGTTCATTATTTTATTCTCCATCTACGGCATAATACTAACTCTCAATTGACCAGCTCCCAGTTGGCTTGATAGCTCAGTTGGTTAGGGCCCTGCACCGGTATCGCAGAGGTCATGGGTTCGATTCCCGTTCAAGCCTGAATTTTTTTTCAGGTTTCTTCTTTTCAACCGCTTAGGCTGGAACACCTTCACTGCGATGATCTACATATAATTCTATCTTTATCCACAGTTCAAATATATGAATTTCATATATTCATGTTCAGTTATTCTCCATCTACGGGATAATACAAACTCTCAATTGACCAGCTCCCAGTTGGCTTGATAGCTCAGTTGGTTAGGGCGCTACACCGGTATTGCAGAGGTCATGGGTTCGATTCCCATTCAAGCCTGAATTTTTTCAGGTTTCTTCACTGCGATGACCTACATATAATTCTATATAATTCTTTCTTTATCTGCAGTTCAAATATATGAATTTCATATATTCATGTTCATATTATATGTCAGCAACCAAATTTTAAGCCATCAATAAAAGCCTGGTGTACACTATTTGCCTTGATTTCATTGTGCAATAAAAACAGTGATTTGAAGGTTAGTCACTGCTAAGGCATAAATTTATCTGGCACAAAGGCCTTATTTTGTTCTCAAACTAACCCAGTCATGTGTTCCTGTCAGTTACAAACAAATGAATTCATTAATGGATATTTTTTGTTGCAATAAGTGGCTCTTGAAATAAACAATTCAAAGTGAAACTTGATCTGATATTCCATAATAGTTAATGCATGACTTCCAGCCTCAGGTCAGGGTGAGAGTTTGACTGACTTCGATTTGCATAGTTGCACAACCTTTTAAGGGCGGTGCCTCCTAATACAGATGTACTTTTGCAAAGGTTATGACTACGGGGAAAAAGTAGATATTAGCAAGGGCTATTGGAATCCAGACAGAAAAATGTGGGAAACTGTGCATTTTTCAGAGATAACTAAGCAACCATAATTCTAAAAAAGCATTAAAATACAAAGAATGTATGGCAATTTCTTTCCAAACTTAAGCTCTATTATCTCTGAAAAATGAATGGTTACCCCCAATTTTCTTTTTGGATTCTGATAGCCCTTGCTAAGATCTGCCTTTTCCACATAGTCATAAACCGTGCAAAAATATTGTTGTATTAGTGGGCAATTTCCTTAAGAAACCTGAATATACACACTGGCCAAGATGCGCAGAACGTATGGGGAGTAACAAAAGGAGGCACCGTCCTTAAGAATACGTAAATACCAGGCCTGGTGTTTGAGTTCTCTCAACATTTATGCATTGAAAAAAAAATGGGCAGCGAAGAGAAAAGAGAATAAAAATAAAGAGATGTAAAAATAACGAAATGTAACTGACTGTTACAGCCAGATTATGCAAATTGTAAACCTGTCAAATTCCTACTCCAGCTGGGTGCCAGTAGCCATTCATTAGTTTGTTATTGACAGGAATGCATGACCAGGTTTGAGTAACCAATGATTCAGTATACAGGGCTGTCATTAAGCTTTGAGTCACCTGTTAGCTTGAACTTCACACCCATAACAAACTTGTAAGTAAATTGTAAGGACAAGAAACCGAGTTCATCCATAACATTGAGGTCCCATCATGAATACTCAGCCATAACAGGTGTTAGGGTTTACGGCCCTTAATGACAGCCCTGGGTATACACTGATCACACTAATAGATGTTACCTGTCTGTCTGACAGAAACAGATGGAATATAAGGTGATGTGGTCACTCACAATGGTACAGCAGCTTGACGATCTGACAAAAAACTGTCACTAGCAAACCGTACCAAGCATAAAGATCTCACATTATGAAATTAAATGTATAAACATGATAAAACCCATATTCAATCAGAGTCAATGTGGTCACTTGCAAATAGTACAGCAGCTTGAAGATCTAACAACAAAGCCATCACTAGCAAACTGTACCAAGTACCTGATGTGATCAATCGAACTTTTCAGTAATGGAACTCAATCAAACCCAATCAAACTAAATCGAATGACTAGGTTTGATTGATTTGGAAATCGAACACAATCGAACTAAAGAAATTGTGTGAAAGTTTGATTGTGTTCCATTTTCAAACCCAATCGAACGAATCGAACAAAAAAAATCATTCAAAATATATAAGTTATTTGAACAGTATGGTTCACAATGTGAGAACAACTTACAAATTAAGTTCATCAGACAACAGAAGATTATATAAATTTCAATTCACCCCAGCTATTTTAAATTTTCATATATGATTCATTTATTTCTTATCAGCATATGTAATCTTTACAATAACCCACGCAAAATTCAATGAACCAAGCCCATGATGTGGAAAGAGTTGGCATTGTAAGCTGCCGAGAAAAACTTGCATCTCCCCAGATTTGGCTCTGCTACCTCTATTTTCAATGAAATGTCATCCCACACTGATCATGTTTTGTGATTGCCTTGCCGTCGAACTGAATCAAACCTTATCGAACACAATCGAATCTAATCAACGTTTGATTGCTCCATTTTTTTTGTGAGAGCTCGACTGAATTCGATTACCGAACCCAATCATATGATTGAGTTCGACTGGGTTCGATTGAATTTGGTTTATCGAATGTTCAATTTGGTTCGATTGGTCACGTCGGGCAAGCATAAAGATCTCAAACTATGAAATAAAATGTGTAAACATGATAATTTAAAACAAAGAAAATATAAGCTTATTCCAGTCTTGATTTTAAAAGGTGTGGGAGCTCAGAAATGAGCCACAATTGATGTTGAGTTTACATCATGTACTTTTGAAGTCCCAAAGAAAGTGTCATCAAGAACACTTAAAGTGCGGGGCAGTTGGCTTAAACGTGGTAAATAGCAAACAAGGCACGAATATTTGGACATACAAGAGCCTTAGCTCACGTTTTACAGTCTAAAACTTAGCTTACCTCGGCAATTACAGCAAGAACCATGCATGATCATGAGCCATCAAATATGGTGGCCAAAAGTTGACTCGATCCAGCTTGTTAAATGGCAGAAAAACATTCCCACTGATCGTTAATCCGCTGTAAGAAGATTGTTTGCAGCTATTCAGAGACCGTGGAGCAGGGAGAAGGAATAGTTCACAAGCCATCTCTCCAAAGCGACAGAAATTTTAGACCTCAAACGATGAATTCAACGATCGGCGCCAAAAATACGAACAGCACGTCGGGAAGGGAACCACTTTGCGCATGATCAGTTCCTACCCAAGGTCACTCGGCCAAACCCACCCTGGTACGAGATTGGGCCAGAACCGGCAAATAAATGAAAATGCGAACCGCTTTTCGATTCATTTTCATTAGCTCTAATAATATCAGTACTCTAAATCTACAACAAATTTTTTTTTCAAATTGCAACTGCGTTTTTAATTTTTTTCTTATCCGTTAAGTTGAGAAAATACCGCTGCGAAGGAGCAACGAGCCCGGTTGGTACATCAAATATGCATCGTTCGCCAATGAAATTAAACGGGGGTATTTTCAGATGAATATAATTAACGCCAGTGCTCTGTTTGAAACGTTTCTAAATTGATAAACTAAAGCAAATTTGTAACACCTATAAATTATGATGCCCTATTTGCGACTTCATGGTTTACAGCAGGAGCCTGAGATTTTATGATGCCCCGTTTGCGTCAATTTTCAGAGTTTTTGTGGTGCCCCGTTTACGTCAATTTACAGAGATTTTATGATGCCCCATTTCCTTCATTTTACAGACATTTTACAGAGCCCCGTTTATGCCCTATTACAGACATTTTAAAGAGCCCGGTATATGCCGTTTTAGAGACACTGGTAGAGTCTAGATTCCATAGGTCCAAAGGAGGTCATTTTCTTGACTTAACTTACATTGAGAAAAATTCAAGAAGGAAGAAAGAAAGAAAAGAAGAAGGAAAAAACCGGAACAGAATGGCACACCAACGACCGTTAATTGCCAGGAATAAAATTTTAAGAATATAAATACAGTGTTACCATAACAATTAATGAAACGTAACCACCCTAAGGCTCCAGCACACTCTTCTTTGATAAACCGGAACTCTATTCTCTCTGTTCAACCGAAGCTCGATCCTTGCCTACGTCAGTACTCGAGCGATAACTGATTTACTAGATTAAATATACCTCACGTATCCTGGGAACGACCTCCTTTTGAGCTATGAAAGACCACAGACATTTAACAGAGCCTCGTACATGCCATTTTACAGACATTTTACTTGGCCCAGTATATGCCATTTTACGTCAAAGCCCCGTATATGCCATTTTGTTTTCACAAAGAAATCACCTTAATTTCTTATCAGATACAGGAGCCCATTACTCTGTCACTCTGTCTGTTCAAGCATCAACAGCAACCTTACTGTATCTGGCAAAACCATTTACATGTTGAAAATCACTATTTACAGCTCATTTACATGACACATGGAAACGATATGCGGTTCAATCGCCCCATTTTCTAGTAACCATAAATTTACGTGTTATTTACATTATCCTCAAATCTGCATTAGAACATGACCATGTAAAGTACCATTTACAGGACATTTACATTGTCTATGAAAAGATATCAGTTCCTCGTAAATTCAATTTACAGAGTTCTAACACTGCAGTTTTCTGTTAAGACCATTTACATGTTATTTACATGATGTGTTCAAACAATTTACATATTTTTTTACACTACAGATACTGTAAATTTGCCAAAAGGAATTTACACGTTTTTTACGTTTTTCGAATTATAAGACCAGAAAGTGACCCTGTAAATTTTCATTTACACTACGTTTACATAATCTATTGAAACGTGTAAATTTCACGTAAATTTTGTTTTACAAAACCTTAAAATGTAAATTGCAATTTACAAATCCTGTAAATCCAGATTTACATGAAAATTACATGTTTCGTAAATTTTCTACTTTTCCAGTGATGATCCTGCTGATTGTATCTTATCATCAACATATTGTTTGTTACAAGCTTGATTGTTTCTAACAGGTTGTGGTACTTCGATATTTCTGAAAATCTTTTTTCCTTCAATTGTTTGATCGACAGAAGTTATCATTATGCTCGACTTTCTCCGGCCTTGTTGACCATCAAAACTATGCTGATTTGGAATGTAAAGTCGCATCGATGATTCATGTTGGTCTTCAGTGTGAAATTTCACCTCTTCTCCATACTGGTCCTTCAAATATAAAGCATTAGCATGAACAGATCCACTATTCGAATAAATCACAGCCTTATTATTAACAACTTTGCTGGGTAGAACACCACTGAGATATTGTGTTTTATTATTCACCTAACCCTCTATCTGAGTCTTCACCATTACATCTTTTTCTTCATCACCATTTCGAACATTTGTAAGCTTCTTATTTTCCATATCATAATTACCATTAGCATCTAATTTGAATCCAATACCGGGTCTGCCTTCAGGGCCGACCGGACCAGGCAAACCTCTTTCGCCAGATGAAGTTGTGCTGGATGTTGATGCAGCTTGTTCGTTAAAAATTCCCATTATACTAAATGATTATATTATTGAATATTTCCAAAAAAGTTCCTCTTTATCATCTTCCTTGGTTTGTCTACATACAAAAATGAATACTGTTTATTGGTTGCTTTGTCGTAATCCTCCTTTTTAACACCCAATTCTCTGGATATTAAATTACGTTCGTTACTACTGGGGAAGTCGTAAACACAAAAATGACTACAGTTTAATCTGATGGTTTTCGGTGTTCCAAAAGATTGACTCAAATAAATGACTGAACAATTTTTATGCCTCCCTCTAATGAAATAATCAATCAAAGGCTTCTGGTTTTTATCACATACAAAGTCATCGAAAATAACTATCTTTTGTGCGCTGTCATCCATTAAATTTTCAACTCGCACAATATCATCATTGCTACATAATAGCACATCATAACCGACCGATTGGCTAATTTCATTGAATTTCTTCATCATATTCTGGTATTTTTCCTGTTCAAGATTTTTTGCATATAGATGGATCTGATCGTAATATACTAATGGCTTCATTAACATATGATAAAGCAAATTCGTTTTACCGCTTCCGCTTCCACCACAAATCAGCATACGAAATGTGTCATTGGGCATATACTTATACAATTGTTTGTAACTGTTAGCTTTGTTACCCTTACTATCATAGTTTGGTATTTCCATATATAATATATTATATAATTTGAAATAACTTAAGATAACTTTATCTAACTAATATATATTATGGACATAAATAGAATGAAGAGTATCTCAGATGCTAAAATCAGGGCCGGTAAACAAGTTAGTAAAGTTCGAAACACGCTGAAACAAATCGAACATGAAAGACAAGATGTGCAAGAAGATTTATCAGAAGCATTCAAACCAATTGTAACAGTTCAAGAATCTATTGATAAAAAACAAGATGAATTAATTGAACAATTGAAAGAAAATCAATCTAATATTATTCAAGCTATTGAATACGATCCAACAAAAGCCTTAACATACGGCGGCAAAAAATTACCTGAATTAGATTGGGATTATGATGAAGGAGAGGAAGATGAAGGAGATATTTTTGGTGGAGATGAGGATGAAAAGGATAAGCCAAGTACAAGTCAAAAAAAGGTAGGAACGTTGAAACTCGATAAAGGTATAACAACTGAATATCAAGAATTATTGAAAGACAAAGGATACGAATTACCATCTGAGATATTCAAAAATAAAAAAGATGTTTCTGGCACCATTGATAAAGTACGAAATAAGATAAAACGCTCTGAGGATTATATCAAAAAACACAGCACAAAAAAAGGTCAACCGTTCCAGAATTTAATACCAATAGAAAAAACTACTTATGCTCGTAACAAGAACGAATTACCATATTTTAAAGACTATTTGAATAGATTAGAACACATTAAAATTTCTCCAAAATACATCGAAGGAACCGGATATACACAACCAAAACGGAATGCTTACAAAATATCATCTGGAGGTCAATATGGTAATCTGATGATCGATATTCCGAAATTAATGGGACAATTGCATTTAGTAGCAAAAAAGGATGGTAATAAAGTACTTGATAAATAGGTTGATTTCGACACGATTGATCTTCTGACAAAGAGATTCAACAGTAAAAAGAAGTATAGTGATTTGTCAAAAATGGTTTTCAATCAATTGAATAAACTTAGTGAGATACCTATCCACAGATCCAGTAAGAAATACAGTAAAATAGGGTCTGGAGTAGTCTATTTTAACAATGCTAATGATCTAATTGACAGGATGGAATTACTTGGTGGGGCTATAATGGCTGGTAATGATAGTGTAAAGAGTGAATTTTCGGAGATTGTGCATAAATTATATCAACTTGGTATTATTGATAATGCTAAACTCAACGATCTGCTGAAGATTTATGTAAGCTAATTGTATAATGCAAGAAAGAGCAATTAATATCAGTTCAATCAATCGACAAAGATAGGACGATCACGCCCGGAGGATTTTACAATCAAATTCGATCCTGTAATGCGTCTTGATACCTGAGATGCAACACGAATTAGCATTGGATAGAGTATCTATGACTTACAGCTGGCATAATATTAATGCTAGTTATGGTAATAATACTATTAAATATTCAAATGATGGTGGAAAAAATTGGAACGACATTATTTTCATTGATGGAATGTATTCATATGATGATTTAAGTGATTATATCAATGATGTAATTACTGGTAACGGGGATGAACCTAGTAATAATCAACTTGCTGTGAAAATATATTTCGTATTGTCATCATACCGTGTAGTAGTGGAACTTGGCATCAATTGGCAGTTAGATATAAGGAATTCAACATTTGGAGATCTCATTGGTTTCGAACCTGGTATTTTGACAAACGTGGCAACTTATAGCACAAAACTTCCGAACATAACAAATTCAATAGACTCTTTACACATCAATTGTGATATTGTGACAGATTCAATCACAGACGGTCATTACAGTAATACAATTGCTGTGATACCAACCGACAATTTAACAAGAAGTTATCCATTCACTTTCGAACCAAGACGTGCACTATTCAATCCAGTTACTAGAACCCATATTTCAGAAATTCGTATCACAGTAACAGATCCAACCGGTCGATCTATTGATTTAAATGGGATAGACTGGCATATGAGTTTAATACTACGGTCTAGCTAGTTTTACTAATGATATACAATGAGTAAGAACGAATTCAAAAAAAGGTATGACCCTATATTGGGACGATATGTGAAACGACATGTTCATACTGGAGAAATACATGGTGAAGGATTGATGGATATTTTCAAATCCATTGGAAGCAAGCTATTCGGTGAAACAGTGAAAAAAACCCTGAAAACTGGAATTCAAAAAGGTGCTGAAAAAGCAATTGAAAACGCTGCTACTAAAACAGGTAATTACGCAGCAAACAAAGCAGGAGACAAAATCATTCAATTACTAAGCAAAAAACAACCATCTGTTAAACAAACTGTAAGTCAGGGTAGTAAAAAACCAATGACACAGTCTGAAATCAATATGCGAATAAATAGACTTATTTCTGGTGGTAAAATCAAAAGGATGTAATTTTATGTAATCTATTATTATAATGGAATCTTATCGAAACCCAAAATTGGTAGAACGATACGAAGATGTCGTTTTCGAACTTGAAACTTCCTTTGAATACCGATCCCGGAAACGCTCAATCTCAGGAAAAACAAGGATATCGATTTGTTGCCGATAATTCAGGAGAAGTTACTCCTTTCGATTGGTATAATAGTAGATTGAGTATTAGTTTTAAAGTACAACTTTAAAGTATCACAATGGTATTGTAAATGGAATTCATAGTTTAGTCAAGAATTTTGATATCAAACTCAACGGTAAGAAAGTGTATGATTGTAACGATGCTAATCATGCTGTCAATATCAAAAACCTTTTAGAAGACAGTCCTGAATATGCCAATAGTACAGCAACCAATGAATTTTATCATCTTGATACTTCTAGGCACGCTGAAAAAAGACCCGCTCAGGCTAATTATAACGTTGGTTTTGCTGTACGGAAATTGATGTTAGGTGAATCTGCTGTTGTTTCAAGAGAATTGCCTCTTAATAGGTATTCGTTTTTTGAAGCACTTGAAAGTAATCTACTGCCATCTGGTCGATTGGAATTGAATATCCAAATTGAAAGTGATCGTAATTTAATCTTTCAGGCTGGTGCAGATTGCAGAGTGATTATAACAAAGCTACAATTGATTGTACCTAGAATAACTTTCAATAGTAAAGGACAGAGCCTTTACATGAGTCAATTTATGAAACCACAAAAATGGACTTATCTTCGTGAAAATATCGAGAGAGGTAATTCGACTAGACAACAAACCGGTCATTTCAAGATAAGCAGTGGTATTTCTAAACCTAGGCATGTATTCGTATTCATAATCAACGATGCAGCTGTTAATTCTCAAACAACCAATCCATTCTTGTATAATACTTTTTTAGTAAGTACAAATGATATAACTCTTGAAGTCGCCAACGGAATGGAGTATCCAGAAGTTCATTACCAGCCTTCTACTGATCTTAGTCGTGTGTACAGAGATGTTTTGAAATACGTTCATAAAAATAATGAATACAGCGAGGGTTCACTTCTTAATATCACTAATTTTCAAACACTGTTTCCATTCGTTTATTTTGATCTCACAAAACAAAAAACCGATATCCGAGATGGTACAACAAAACTAACTTTCAGATATGAACTTTCGGGGGGAACAACAACGGACTATTCGGTCTACGCCCTAACCCTGTATGAACAGGATGCAGAATTGATTCAGCAGAACAAAAAACTGCTTTTCCGATAAATGGAATAATTGTCTAAAGAATAGTATATGGATATGAATTTTGTCGAAAGAATAGTGAATGGAATTATTTTCATCAAAAGAATGGTATGTAGGTATAAATTTCATCAAAGGAACAGTGAATGGAATAATTTTTACGAATGGAATAATGTTTATCGAAAGAATAGTGTATGGATATAAATATTTTAATCTAAACATATAATATATTCAAGATATGTCATATGTAAAATATGGAGTAAAATTATCTGCTGGACAGAAAGAGAAATTATCAAAAGCTTTGTCAAATAAATCAGCTATAACGATACGATTGTCAAAAGGTGATTTGACTGGTGCAGATGAATTAATGCTTGCGAAAACACAATTGAAACGGATTAAAAAGGCTATGAGTAATGATACTGGTGTTGATTTGAAAATTAGCAAAACCCAGATCAGACATCTAGTACAGGAGGGCGGATCTCTTTGGGGTTCATTGATGGCACTTGGTACTAAAGCACTCCCTTATGCAACAATGGCTGCTAAAAAAGCTTTACCGGCTTTGGCTACAGGAGCTCTCTCTGGATTAGCATCATTGGGTGTTGATAAGATATTTGGAAAGGGACAACAGACAGGTGGTTTTTTGATTCCACAAAACAAAATCGATCTACTCATTCAGTATAAAGATCTATTAACCAAAAAACAGAAAGAACAGATTGTATCCGCTCTTCACACTGGAGGTCAACTAGTTATTAAACCCACAAAAACACAGTCTGGAGGTGCTATTGGTACAATACTAGCAAGCATAGGTATTCCATTGCTTTTCAATGCATTAACTGGAAATGGTTTGCAAGTTGACAAACATCAATCGAAGGGTTCAGTTAATGTTCATGTACCAAAACAAACGAAAAGCGAACAAAATACAAAAACTAAAGACGGTGAAGGACTACAAGTTGGTAAAAGACGGTCGAAACGATCAGCTAATGTTCATGTACCAAAACCCAATAAAACTAAAACAAACAATCAAAGTAAAAAAGATGGTGGATTAGTACTTCCATTGGATTATAGAATGCCTCCTCCCTTTATTGGAACATGGAATAATCCTATTGGATTGGGAGTAAAAAAAAGACCAACAAAAAAAAGGGCAAAGGGCTACTTCTAGGAAAAAACAGTCCATTCAAAAACGTTCCATTTCTAAACATTCTACTATAAGCTTCATTAACAAACCATTGAGTAATTATGATCTAATTGATTGGGTAAAACAACTAGGAATAAAACATTTCAGAGGCGTATATTCGAGGGATAATCTAGCTACACATATTAATAAAAAAGAATGTGGCATAATCAATTTGGATTCACAAATAGGTCCTGGTACTCATTGGGCTGCATACAGAAATATCGACGATTATCACTGTGAATACTTTGACTCTTTTGGGTTAATAATGCCATCGGAGGTTAGAAAATATCTATCAAAAAGCGGAAAACAAATATTATATTCAGGAGATGAGATCCAAGAAAGAGATAGTGTTTTATGCGGATATTGGTGTTTATACTATCTACTGGAGAGACAAAAAGGTGTTACTATGCTTAATGTCATCCACAATGCGAATTTGGATCCAAATGATAAATCTGTCAATCATCGTTTTATAATCAATTATTTCAAAAAACAGCAAGGAGGTGAAAATCCATTTAGTAAACCGCTTGAAGTAGCAAAATGGGCTGAAAAAATAACAAGGAAAGCAATACCAAGTACTAACCATGTATTCGATAGATATTGGTCTGGTGAAATCTTTAAAGGTGCTTTCAATAATGAAACCGGTTTTAACGAGTAAAAAGTTTTGGACTAAACCTAAGAAGGGTACTGTCATGATGTTAGTGAAAAATCCTAAAACGGGAAAATATGAGAATGTATACATTGAACCTTAATCTAATCTAATCTAATAATATAAATGGTAAAATCATATTGCGTAAAACAGAAAAAGGTTACAGAATGTGTACCTGGAAGCGAAAGATATGTCAAAGCTAAAAATGGGAGGCTTATGATGAAATGCACTTGTGCAGAATGCGGAATAACGAAGACTAAATTTATTAAACAGGCGGGAAACGGACTAGCCCGTCGAAAGGGGCGGGCGTAGATATCCATAATTTGATTGGTAACCTACCAAGACCAAAAAGTGGTTTTACTCCATCAAAATACAAATACATGGGTCCGTACAATCCACTTGAAAAACAGTTGAAATATGATAAAAACACTGGCGAGGTTACCGAATGGTATGTACAACCTTACAATAAAGTGGATGAAATAGCAGCCAGACACGACATTTGTTATGACATGGGAAAAAACAATGGTGAATGTGATAGGAAAATGGTTAAGTCATTGGATATGATTCCTTATGGCCAGATGCCTAAATGGGGTCAAACTGCTCGGTTCTTGATTAATACAAAACAGAAACTAGGTTTAGGGGTTTCAAAAAACGGAAAGCGGCGTTGAGTAATGATGATGATTGGGCTCAACATTTAGCCGATGAATTACATAAACCAATCACACGGAAATTTAAAGCTAGAAGAGTTATTGTAAACCACATTGACGAAATATGGTGCTCGGATCTTGTGGAAATCCATCAGTTTAGTCGCTGGAACAATGGTTACAGATACCTTCTATTGGTTCTAGATGTGTTTAGTAAATATGGTTGGATTGTCCCTTTAAAAGACAAAAAAGGTGAAACTGTTGCTGAGGCATTCAAAACCATTTTAAAAGAGAGCAGAAAACCACAATATCTATGGACTGATAAAGGGAAAGAGTATTATAACAAACATGTTAAGGAACTACTTGATAAGAATAAAATAACCTTGTACTCAACCGAAAATGAGGAAAAGTCGTCAGTTTGTGAACGATGGAACAAAACAATTAAAAACAAAATGTGGAAGCAGTTCACTGTTCAAGGTAATACACGATATTTAGACATACTACCCAAACTGGTAGAACAGTATAACAACACAAAACACAGTTCCATCAAAATGACACCTGTAGAAGCTAGTAAAAAAAAGAATGAAGGTTTAGTTTATTTCAATCTATATGGTGATATGGAGCAGTCGTCATCAAAGCCTAAATTCAAAGTCGGTGATAAAGTGAGAATAAGTAAGTACAAGAGAAAAGTGTTTGACAAAGGGTATACTCCAAACTGGACTGAGGAGGTTTTCACAGTTGATAAAATCCAATCCACTATTCCTATCACTTACAAAATAAAGGATCTGCATAATGAAGAGATAAAGGGATCATTTTATGAACCTGAATTATTAAAAGCCAAACAGGATGTATTCAGAATTGATAAAGTCATTTGGAGGGACTACAAGAAGAAACAAGCTTTAGTAAAGTGGAAAAGATACAGTGATGATTTCAACACTTGGATATCGTTCAAGGATTTACAAACAATCTAATGATATATATATGAATGTAGTAGATGGTGAAAATTTCAATTTATTGAAGCAAAGAGCCGTTAACATATACGGTGCAAAGGATCTCAATTATTCAGACCGTAAAAATAAGAAATATATGGTCACTCTTAAAAACGGTAATAAAATTCATTTTGGAGATAGTCGATATGAAGATTTTTTATCACATAATGATTGGGATAGACGTCTAAGATACCGAAAAAGAGCAATGATAATAAAAAATAAAGACGGTAACTTAACGTATAAGAATCCCAAATATGCTAATTACTGGAGCTATCATTTGTTGTGGTGAAAATCCAAGTGTAAGGATTCCTAACCCCTGACTGAGGTTTATGAAACGGTTTAAACGATAATTATCTAACATATATTATATCAATCGATACAGTATATGTTGCTGTCTTTTTGTTGCCTTGGTAACCAAATGTATCAATATTTATGGTTATCTTATTTGCATCTTTTATTGTGAGCATACCTACAATTATTTTTCATCACCTTATTACATCTAGGGCATTTGTACTCCTTGTTTTGCCATCTATTAACAGCTTCTTTTAGATGCTTCTTTTTATCTTCATCAGACATTTTTGTTCGTATGCTTACTGATTTCTGTTGGTTATTATGAGATACTCTTTTTGGACGAATATTAGCTGATTTCTTATAGTCATCAAGCATATCTTCTTTTTTAACATATACGAATTCATAGCTATGATTATCCTTCTTTGAAACTCCCGTTTTATAGCGATTTAAATTTTCACATACCATTTTCACAATACCAGCATTAATACCAAGATGTTGTTGAACAGCGTATAAACCATTATAGAATGATACTTCATTAGTATCGACATTAATCGCTTTCACACACTTTTTATTCTCATAATTTTTAGTAATAAACGTATAATCACGAGCTCCAGCACTCTTTTTACATAATATAAGTTGGAGATTGCATAATCTATTATCCTCCTTGTTATTATTAACGTGATCAATTACTTTACCATCAGGTATTGATCCATAAAAACACTCCCAAACAAATCTGTGAACAAAATAAGTTTTTTGACCCTTCTGACCATATTTTCTCACTCCACATTGCATATATCCATGATTCGCCTTATTACCATAATGAGGGACCTTCTTAACAATATTTATAACCTCTCCAGCTTTATTAGCAGCATACAGATTATAAATTGGATGGATTCGATAAACGCAGTCTTCAATTTCAATATTACACATTTATATATAGTTTACATAATTTATCTTTAAAACGTTTCATATAAAAAGAAGGCTTAAAAGAATATTACTTAAATAATTATTATCTAAACATATAATAATGGATAAGAAAAATCTGAAAAAACTCAGAAAATCAGATCTCATCAAATTGCTATTAAAGCAAGAGAAGAAGAAGCCTGAAATCATAGTCGTTGATGACACCAAGCCAAGGAGACCAATTCCAACACCTCGCAAGAGTGTTAAACGGATGGTTCAAGATTATGAAGAACATATAATACCACAACCTATTCAATTCAGAGATAACTAGAAACCAATCCCAGCACCAAGAACCAAAAAACCAGCTCCAACACCAAGGACTAAAATAGAGCAAACTGAAAAAGCATTGAAAGGCTTCACTAAGTCATACGAAATCAACATTAAAAACAATAAAGACCCTTTAATTCAAATGCAAAACACAAGAAAAGCCACAGAATCTCATATTAAAACACTGTTGAATGAAATGAAAGGTTTGAAATACGTTGAAACAGTTAAGGTTACATTCAAAAAACAGTCCGATGGTGAAATAGTATATAAGTCAGCATATTTCAACAGTTCAGCTCAAACAATAATCAACCAAACAGAAAATGAAGACTCATTACAATCATCTCAACAACAGATACTAAATAAAATAGCTCAATGGATATCGGAGGGTTCTGGATGGTTGATAAAGTCAGTTGACAATCATTATCTCAATATCGTAAAATACAAACCTCTCAAGGGATCATCCTACATTCAACTACCACAAGAACTACGAAACAGTGCAAAAGGATTGATCAACATGACAAATAAGGATAATAAATGCTTCAGATGGTGTCACATCAGACATTTGAACCCACAACAAAAGGATCCTCAAAGAATAAAAAAGACAGACAAACAACACATTGAAAAGTTGGATTACTCAGGCATTGAATTCCCGGTTAATGTTAAACAGTATAACAAAATAGAGAGGCAGAATAATATCAATATCAACGTTTTCGGATATGAAGAGAAACAACCGTATCTTATCTATGTATCAAAAGAAAAATTTGAAGACACAATGAACCTATTGTTAATAACTGGAGAGAGTGAAGAGTTTGTCACAGGAGAACCAACGAATGAAGATATAATTAATGGATTAGTATTACAAACATTCCGCAAACGAAATAACTCATTCGAAGATGAAGACGATGATGAGGAGCATTGTTCTTACATTAGAAAAACTTATGTCAATCATTATGACAAACATAATGACTATCCTCTAGGTCCAGAAAAAGTTAAAGTAACTGGAACTATGTTATCCGATTATTGTCAGAAAATAGCAAACAAATATAAAATATCAACGGGACTAGTCCACAAACTTATTCCAACATTATGCAATAAAGAGAAATACGTCCTACACTACAGAAACCTTCAATTATACACTGATCTTGGATTGAAAATAACAAAAGTACATAGAGTGTTGAAATTCAAACAATCACCATGGCTCAAACAGTATATCGACTTCAACACTCAGAAAAGAACTCAAGCGAAAAATGCATTCGAAAAAGACTTCTTCAAACTCATGAGTAACTCAGTATTTGGAAAGACAATGGAGAACATAAGAAAGCGAGTTGATGTCAGACTTGTAACTGATGAGAAGAAACTATTAAAAATGTCCTCTAAACCAACTTATGTTAGTAGTAAAATCTTCAACGAAAATCTAGTAGCAGTACATAAAATCAAAGAAACACTAACTTTCAACAGACCGGCATATGTTGGTATGTGTATTCTCGATCTCAGTAAGACATTGATGTATGATTTCCATTACAACTACATTAAAAGTAAATATGGAAACAAGGCTAAGCTGCTTTTTACTGACACAGACAGTTTAACTTATGAGATTGAAGCCGAAGATGTGTACAAGGACTTTTGGAATAATAAAGATCTATTTGATAACAGTGACTATCCAGAAAACTCCCAGTATTTCGATAAGACAAATAAAAAAGTGATTGGTAAATTCAAAGATGAATCTGCAGGAGTTCCTATTGTTGAATTTGTTGGTTTGCGATCTAAAATGTATAGTTATATGAAAGATAATCATAAAGTAGGAAAAACAGCCAAAGGTATTAAGAAAAATGTCATCAACAAGGACTTGAAACATGAAGACTATCAGAATGTATTAATCAACAACAAACAAATACATCATACCATGAAAACTATTCGAAGTAGCAATCATCAACTTGGAGGCTATGAGCTTAATAAAGTGTCATTATCTTGCTTCGACGATAAAAGATATATATCAAACAACGGAATCAAAAGTTACGCTTACGGACATTATGAAATCTGAAGATGTGACGTCACGACACAGCTGTGTCGGTCTGAATCTCACAGGTATCACAAAAGCAATCTGATGACTCATTTCCTCGGGAAAGTCCCTGTGGTTTTCAAGACAAAAAAAAACTGTCTAACGCGTTAGACAAACAATTGAAAGACTTAATGACTAATTTCCTGTTGTATGACATCATAGACTTCCTGTTTTTCTGATTAGATCACGCAATTAAAAAATGCGTTCGGTGTCGTATGAATGATCAAACATATTCAGATGAGACATCATAACCTTGTTCAACACCACAACTCTGACAAACATTCATTCCATTGTCGTTTATTATTGTCTGAAAATCACAGCATAAATCATATTTCACTAAAGGATCTTGTGGTTTTTCATTAGAATCCAAATTTTGGTCACAAAAAGGACAAACAATATCTCCTGATTCTTTCAGTTCATCATGTAATTCTTTATTACAATTCATTCTATATACTATTAGATGAGATATTATTTTTATGTAACTACAACATGACGTCACGCCACAGCTGTGGCGACATATAGACCATGCCTTTGTAACTCCATGAGGTTAACAACTGAGTGGCAGAAGGCCCTGATTTTCTATCAAAAGGAAGAAACTTCTGATATTTTTATCAGAAAAATAATAGATGGGTAAGTCTTTGATTGGTTGAGAAAGATCGTACGATAACTTGATGACATTGACATTGAGTAAATTGATGACTCATTTCCTCGGGAAAGTCCCTATAGACTTCCTGTCACGCATTGGAAAATGCCCTTTGTACCCCATCCGAGCGCAAATACTAATAATGAAATACATATAGATTTCCATTAAATTATTGCCATAAAATAAAATACATATAGATTTCCATTAAATTATTGCCATCAGATGGAAAGTAGTTTATAGCTGGGTAGGTAACAGAGAATTTTTGACAAAAATGCTCTGGTACCCCCAACTATATAACTACTCATGTAAATCGAATAAAGGAGCCTGCAAATATCATGTAAATTGAAAAAGGGCGACTACATTGTAGACCATGTAGTGAGATGACAGACAAAAAGCCTTTTATGTAATCTTTATTGTTGAAGAAATAACGTGTTGAACATTTCCAGCATAGAAAACCTTATAAGCAGACCTTCTCAGTAGGTTTGCATCAACACACTGGCCTACAACCACTACACCGTATGAATTCATAATAGGCATGGATACATGCCTTCAATAAGGGCTTTTAGAAATAGACATTTAAAAAAAGTAATGCAAAAATAATGCAGGCACATTGGTTACACCAAAGAGCACCAGCAGCATCACCTAAGCAAATGAATCTGCATATGTGTGATTGATACCGCTTATGGGTGTCAAAAAGTGACGACATTAAAAATACACTGCAGTAATCCTTGTGATGCCCTTGGCTATTTATATTGCTTAGGCCATTGCATGTATTTTATTTTGTTTTTGTTTTGGGATTCGCTTTGTATCTTGAGACCTGTGGAAATCACCAAAAAATGCAAACAGTAAGCAAGTACAAGGCAACTATGGTGTAATGATCTGACTTTAACTTAAGAACAACTTTAGACATTTCGGTTCAAGTTTCATATAGCTCTTTCAGTCCCTACCCTAGCTAAGAATGCAACATCTTTACTTTGACTAATATTTTGAAGATAAGGGTGTATCCCCATGCATGTGCTATTCATCAGGTACAAGTACTCTATAATATTGTTAAGTTACTTTTCCGTCAACCACCCACAGCCTGAGAAGATAATATGTACAATAACACTTAACTAAACTGCCAATAATGGAAGCCTTAAAAAGTGACCCCATATGAGGTTCTGGGCTATATGTGTATTGTTTGCAGATGACAATATTTTTATCACTACCTTGTAAGACATTGTACAGGATAAAAAGTAGCATTGACTCCTAACATGCATAGGAGTGTAACAATAGATCGAACTATCAATGCATTGCGATTTGAGTGGTCCGATAGCGACGCATTGATCGCAAAGTTCAACTATCAATGACAATCGCGATAGTTTAGTTAATTATCGATAGTTAAGATAGTTTTCAAATGATGTCCTGTAGTCCTTTTCCCTTCATTGAAAAATGCCTATTCTCTGCTGTACGTTATGTTATGTCCACTGTTTTGAAATCAAGTAACAATATTACTTTGTTTTCATAAAAAACAGACTTCATTTGTCTCCAGGGTCTTGTCTGTGTGCAAAATGGCAGTTCGAATATTATCTCCCCCCCCCCCCCCCCTCTTTCTTGGAGAATTGACTGTCACTTTGTCAACAAACATGTCTCATATGGCCAGTCTTTTGAAATCGTACAAAACAAAAAAGGAAAGGCAAGCACATGAGAGCACTTCGGGTTTATAAAAGAAAATAATGGTTCAGAGTTGCATGTACATGTAACTTGTGTCCCAGTAGAATGGTACTAAAATATAGTGTTAATACAACAAATCTGACCCACCATATGTGACAAACATGTTGATAGGTTAATTTTTCTTAAGGATGGTGCCTCCTGATTAATACAGATGTATTTTTTGCAAAGGTTATGACTATGTGGAAAAAGTGGATCTTAGCAAGGGTTATTGGAAGCCCTTGCTAAGATCTGCTGTTTCCACATAGTCTTAAACCGCACAAAAAAATTGGTATATAAGGGGGCAAATTCCTTAAGAAACCCGAATATTGGTAATGCATCCATGACTTCTGTTACGAATATACATTTCATAGTCTATCTATATCTTATGCAATTGAAAGAGAGAATGTATTTGCTGTATGTAGTGTACTTTGTTGAAGTTGTAGTCATTGTAGTCAGTGTAGTCGGTGTAGTCGATGTAGTCAGTACAGTCGGTGTGGTCGGTGTAGTCAGTGTAGTCGGTGTAGTCAGTGTAGTCAGTGTAGTCGGTGTAGTCAGTGTAGTCAGTGTAGTCTGTGTAGTCTGTGTAGTCAGTGTAGTCGGTGTAGTCAGCGTAGTCAGTGTATTCGGTGTAGTCAGTGTAGTCCGTGTAGTCAGTGTAGTCCGTGCAGTCCGTGTACTAGTCAGCGTAGTCAGAGTAGTCGGTGTAGTCAGCTGGTGTAGTGGGTGTAGTCAGTGTAGTCGGTGTAGTCAGTGTAGTCACGACAACCTGACCACCCCAACTACACTGACTAAATTAACCACATAGACTACACTGACTACATCTTCTACACCAACTATACTGACTACACCGACTACACGAACTACAGTAACTACACTGCCTACATGAACTACACCGACTATGCTCACTACACTGACTTCACTACCTATATGGACAGTGATTAGATTTGTTATATTCGAGACGGTAGTCATGGATTTATTACCCTGAATATCCTGGGATGCGCAGAATGTATGCGCAGTAACAAAACAGAACACCATCCTTAAGAAGAATTGGAAGCCTTAACCAGAATGATGTTAACTAGTGCCACTACTGTACTGCATTCACTATTCAGTTGTTGTCGGGAATAACGAGAATAACTGTCAAACCTCGACTGAATAAAGACAGCTAGAAGTGAGATGTTGTTTGCTTGTTAAGCTTTTCTCTTTGGCTTACTGCCATAACCGGTATGTTAAATTTGTAATAAATACACAATCATTAATATCAACATAACGAGATTTAAGAACACAAGAATGATTTCAACAGCTATGAAAGTGCTCATATCTAAGCAGCTGAGATACAAGTACAGTTCTAGTGTAGCCCAACATACTTTTTAACTTCGCTTTGCAATTAATATAGGTGCCTGCTGGCTGTGGTTGGTCCAAATTAAAGTAACTTAAGCTGGAAAGCCTATGGTATGGGGCATGCATGGGGGACAGATACATATAATCTGCCATCTTCATCATCTCTTTTTATCTATCAGTGCATTACATTACATGTAAAATACTATTAAATAATTTTGTGACATGCCAAAAAAGGGAAATTCTCCCTCCCAAACCACAAGATTGGGCAAGCAATGGTGTCTGATTCATCCGCATTTGGGAGTCAAACTGTCATCCTTATTTTCCATCTTTACTCACCCTGAAATTGTTCCTTTTGCCCCTAAGTATTAATACTTTTTGTCTCAAATGAAATCACACCTACAAATACAAAAAAAATACCAGTCAGTCAATCTAGAATATTATATTAAGTTACCACACATTTTCAAGTGAGGATCCTGGGAGGAAGCGGGGTACTCCCTATTTATGGTTTTACGGGGAGGCTCTGGCCAAAGGTGGTGACTTTTTTTAAGCTCACAGTTTACTAAAGGGTAGGAAAAAATTGTCATTTTAGTATATGAAATGGTTACAAAATCAATTGAAAAGTGGACGAGATGGTGGCTTAAAGAAAAGTTTGGGAAGGTGTGCTAAATTTCTGTAGAAATGACAACAGGAAACACATAAAAGCTTGCAACCTTTGAGTAGCTGAACCAGAATGGCTGAAAGCCAGGGGGAAATGAGGCAATTATAGGAAATTGTATGGATTTGGTTTATCCTTGAGGTATAGCAAAGGGGTGCAAATTTTGCTCTCGGTACCATTTTGGTAATAATTAGTATATTAAAAGGGAAGGGTTTGAACCTCCAGACAGAGCCTCTCTGCATAAGACTTTACTTCCCCCCCCCCCCCCGCCCCCCAAGGGTGAGGATGCACCCAATCCATACTCTTGCACAAATTTATTTGGGTTCAGCCTTAAGGTGTAATGAACTTTTATGCGTTTTATAGAAAGAGAAAGAAAAAATATCGACTTACTGGTGAGCTGTTATGTTCTGAAGCAAAAGTGAATCACAAGGAAGTGTATGCCCAGTTTGCTGAGCATACACCCTTGCACTACAAATTTTCTACCTGGCTACCTGGGATCCCAGCATTGCCTTACCAGGATCCCAGCTAACTGGATTAAGATTTTCTTATGTAACTGCAAAAGTGTGTGAGGTGTGTTTATGCCAGGATCTCTGCAAACTGAGCCAGCATGGCTAACGAGGCCAGTTTGACTCATTGGCCTCTTAAGGCCCAGTAATAAGAGCAACATTTTCGTAAAACGTTTTGCACAACAATGTTGCGTTGCAAGTTGAGATTGTTTCTTGCACATATTAACACCTTTTTGTGCAACAAATTTGTTGCTTCTACTTTTTGCAACATGAAAATTTGTTATGCACAGAGGTGGTAATACGTGCAACAAACAGTCTCAACTTTCAACGCAACATTGTTGCGAGGAAGGTAGCACGAAAATGTTGCCCGTATTACTGGACCTTAAGAGGCCGATGAGCCAAACTGGCCTGCTTAGCCATGCTGGCTCAGTTTGCGGAGATCCTGGCATAAACACACCGACGCATACCGTGCTATTCCTCAGGGCTATGATTAACATGTGACTAATAAAACCATGAAAACTAAGAATTATCTTGGAATGTTCATTGTGTCATGACCGACCAATCAGGTGCGAAATCAAACCAAAAGAAAAAAAGTGCAAACCACAGATTTAATGAAATACCGTTGTGGCTTGTGCTTCATTCGTCTTGTATCTGATTGGTTTTCTTTCCCAACATAATAACAGTCCAAAAATAATTCGAGTGTTCATGGTTTTCATAGTTTTACTGTATTAAGACCCATCATGCCTAACATGTGTTACGGCGGAGTATAGATCAGTGTTATGGATGAACTTGTATTTTGTTGCTATTATTAATTTACTCAAAAAGCAGTTGGGTTTCTTAATATGCATATGAACATGTGACTAATAGCTAATTGACAGCCCTTAATTGAAAAGCAAAGTTATCTAAGCAGCTAATGTTGCCCAAAGCCAAAGGGAACTTGGAGAGAAAAGGGCAATTCTGCAGGAATGGGGATTAATGATTATGGAATTCAGAGGACATGGGGGCAAAGTTCTGTCCATGAATTGAAAGTTTAAATCTCAAAAGGTTCTTACAATAACTTATGTGTTACATAACTATTAAAGAACATTATTTAAGTTAAATGCAAGACACAAGCATCGAATCAAGACAAAAACAATTCAATGACCCTCTATTTAAATTACTAAGTCCTCGTGGACCGAGCGGACCGCGTGAGAAATATCACTGAATACAAACATTTACCAACCAAGAGTAAAAAAAAAACATACCTGAAATGACGTACGAGCCATAGACGAGGCAAAAGTGGTTCTTCTATATTATTTGCATTGAATTTCCGTTAGATTGAAAGCCGTTTCCACGTTGGTTTGCCCTGTACTAGCTCGCTCGACCGTTAAAAAGATCCTGCCTTCCCGAATGAGCACGAATTGTGGGGCGCTTTCCATTCGACCAAAATTTCCGGTTGGCATTTCCGAAATTTCCATGTACCAAATGGAACGGTATTTTCCATATGGCTCGTTCCATTCCCGCTCGGGACAAAAACAAAATGGCAGATTTGAGGACGTTCTTGTTTCTTTCCGAGTTTTTTGACGACTTCGAGTTTACAGACGATATCCTGGAGGACGACGATGACGTGTTTAAGAAAGGGGCATTTTTTTTAGATATAACCACGTTTGAGATAGCAAACTTCAACATGTTTACAATGGCGGGAATCCTGAGACAACGATGCAAGGTGTTAAAAGCTTATTATTCAAGTCGTTCTGGTTAGTTTTCAACCTACTGATGGGAGCATCTGGAGGTGCAATGTTGCCGTTGTCGTCAACACAGAGATGCCTCAAAAAGAACTCAAAATCATCGCTGGTAAAGACGCACGCGCTGCATTGGTTAAGATCACCTGAAGCCGCCGCCATTTTCACTCAGCAATCACGGCTGGAGAAAGTGGGACTGAGCATTTAGCGAAATGGAATGCCCAATGGAACAGAAAATTCCCGGAATTTCCAAATTTCCGGGAAAAGCGACAACCTCGAGAGGTTGACCAAAATTTTCGAAATGAATTTTGCGAAAATCTCCGTTTCATTTGATGCTGTACCGGAATTTCCGGAATTTTTGGTTGAATGGAAAGCGCCCGTGGTTAGCGGACGCTTACTACTAAGTGTACACGAACGCTAAAAATAACATGCCCTGAAAAAACAGCGTTTTTGCGGTTCTGTGTTGTTTTCACGTAATAAGAGATTTTCCATGAAATGCTAACTAAATTCGCTGAGCAAACGGTCGATTATTTAACTTGATGAGGTTAGTTCGCATCGCAATGTACCAGTATAACGAAATTCAAAGGGCGTAGCACCTACGTTCGCATGAAATACCTCTGACAAACTGGTTTTAGTGGAAATGCAAACGGAAAAAAGCGTACTTAAAGAGAATCTCGTCTGTGTCTAAAAAAAAAATAAAATAAAACAAATAATGTAGACTCCTGATCGCGAGAAGGGCTAGTTTTGCAGCGTTTTTGTATCACGCTCAATTCCTTTTGTTTTTGCTTATCCACTATCCTCTTCTAAGCAGTACCGGTACCTGGCAATGTTTTTGTTACGCCCACTTCAAACCGGCCGCCGAAAAACGTTTTTAACGAAAAAAAATCTGTTTTCAAAATTCACAGATTGGTTGGATTTAAATCAGTTCTCTGTTGGTTCTCTCAATTGGCACTACCGAAATGTTAGTTTTTAATAATTAACCAAATATTTGTCTACAAACAAACTGCGACTTGCTGCTGAAGCCAAGCAGTGAAACAATGCTTAATTTTAAACATGTGAATAGGTTGTTCAAGATAATGAAAAACGCAGATGTCCCCTATTTTGAAGTGGGTGTTAAAAACTTAGCTTGGGGTAGGGGGGGTTGGAGAGGAACCCCTAAAATCTCGGTGGGCGAAGTGCAGCAAATGTCTTGAAACAATTACACTATTTCGGACCACACTATGTGATTTTTCTACCCTGTTTCAGGCCTGACCCAAAATCTGATGCCCCTTATGAAAACTGTCCCAAAAAGGATCGCAACTACCTAGGAACTGCTTCAATTTACGTAAAACGTTTGAGAAGGGCTTCAAATTCTCTATATTAATCAAAAGACCATTCTCAAGGGATGAAAATAGTAAAAAGTAGCTTCGTCTAAAGACCATACCCAATTCCAGACCACAACTCGCAAACCTTACCCTAATTCAGAGCAAAACGACACAAAAATCATTACCCTTCAGGTTGCCCACACCTATCTGGCTTTTATGTAGAAGGTTTGATTTGCAATCGTAAAAGCTCTGGCTGATTAGTATTATTTTGCAAATGTAGCAAGTTCTGTAAAGTATCTTAATCAACATCTTCAGACGACAGTGCAATGTAACACTTTAGTTTTAACTGTATTTTTTTTTGTTTGGCTCTTCAGTAGAGACTAAAATGTTTCAGTCAACCAAAGTAAAATTTTGCAAAGTACAGTGTGTGTACCTGTAAATGTGTCGAATGTCACAACCATTTTTAATCCCTAGGCCGTCACTTGTCAAGCTGAAAAGTCATAAGCCAACTTAGAGTTCAATTAATGTTTATAGGGTTGCTCCATGTTTAAAATCGATTTGGTATTAGAAAGTTTTGTTAAGATATACATTGTATAATCATTATTCACTGTACGTTGTTGGTTTTGGTGGTATGGCAATTGTAGTGCATGTTTATATTTTGTACCCTGGCCATTTGAATTTCCATAGAATATGTATTAGAAATTGCACTACAGTTTGCAAATTATCATTGAGGCACATAAGAATTGCTTGGAACGTTTGTCAAACACTGATAACCAAAAGCCTGGAAAGCCCAGGCTCTAGGTTTTTGAATTCTTAGAACATTGGGCTTAAGGCTTTTCAAGTACTGTGATGTTTTCCAACCACACTAACCAGTCTTTTCAGGTGCATATGATATGTTCGAACCAGACTTTCTGGAAAACCCTGGTAAAACCAGACAAGCAAGCTTTTTGAGGTATTGGTTTTGAACCAGACGTACCAAGAAAGCCTGGTTAAACCAGGCTAACCAAGCTTTTCAGGTAATTCTTTCGATCCAGACTCGACATAAAAAGCCTGGTTAAACCAGACTAACCTGACTTTTCGGGTTGTAATTTTCGTCCCTAAACCGGCCTTAGCAGGCTTCTGTGGTACAATACAACCAGGCTTACCCTAAAAGCCTGGTAAAACCAGCCTTAAGTCTGGTCTGGTTGAACCAGACTTGACCAGGCTTACCAGACTTTTTACCAGGCTCTTGGTGCAAGGGGAGCTGCAAAGCAGGTGAGCAGTATTTATGACAAAATCGATCGAAATATGTCGATTAGCATTAGGCTGAAAAATCGCAAATGCGGGCAAATGTGCTGATACAAACGGTCATACCTTTTGAAATACTGAAATCGTACAGCGGTTTTTGCATATGTGCGCCGATAAAGGATTACACTTTTCTGCTATGTAAGCTAGAGCTGTCAACTAAGTCCCAGTTTATAAAAATAAGGCTTTCAAATCAAGGGCATTTTCAGCCTTCGTTCGGATGGCTATTGGTAGGGCTCATAAGACGATTGTTTTCGCCTTTCAGGTTAAATCGAGAAGAAAATTGTTTCTCATTTAGAAAACTAGAAAGGCTTATGAGCAAAATGACGTAAAATTCATTGCTAGATGACGCGTATCGAATATTATACAACGCCACAAAAAATGCCTAATTTTTAATTTTGGAGACGTTGAATCGGGCCCGAATGGGACAAAATGTTTAGCTCCCAGCGCGGCCAGAAAATCATTTTGAAGCAAACCAAACCCGTTTTAGTTCTAGCCTCGGTAAAGTCTTTCTGTTGGCAGAGTTTCAGGCAAACTTATTTTTGACGCGAAATTGAGTGGGTGGTTTTTACAGAGACAGCCTCTTAAGTCCCCACTGAACACATGAGAGGCCATACGGATCGTCAAAGCCACCTGCCGACGACTGGTCCGAGCGCGGATTAACGACTGTCACAGAACACCTAACTACTACAAAGACAAACTACAATAACGACTTGACAAACTTTAGCAACTCGTACCAACTGACTGACTCGACACTATACTTACAATTTCCAACAGACGAGCTAACAAAACAGCTGAACAGCACCGCACTAGAACTCACCTGAAACTAACGCGATTACAACGTATTAAAGAAAAACCAGTCGACAGCTGGGAGAGGAATATTTCTTCCCGTCCCTTAGAAGGGACTGAAACACAGGTAATCTCGAACGGACTCAAACACTCAGTGACGCCTAAACGTATACCGACCCAGGCCGTTGTATCCAGTGTTGAGGTGGTTCTTTCCCGTCAGGTGGAGCTTTCAGAATCAGCCAAGGATAACATCAGAATTAGAATACCTTCCACTATACAATCAGCCTCTCTACCTGACAGTAACTTGACTAAAGACTAACGACAAGCACTAAAACGACTGAAAACGGACGAAGACATTGTCACACTCCCCACTGAAAAAAAGATCGAGTAATTGTTGTTATGGACAAGACAGACTATTATGACAAAATGGACGCACTTGTTAACGATAAACAGACTTACGAAGAACTTACCTGACGACCAGTATTCCGCTTCAACTGGCTCTAGACTGCCTGAGACCGCCATCAACAACTCTACTTTTGAACACTACCTACAGATGACTAAATGGACTTGCTGAGCCTCTGTCTTACTTTTACTTACTCTCAGTACAACAGCAAGCACTACAAACAGGTGCACCGAACAGCTATGGGCTCACCAGTTTCCGCTGTTGTTGTAGAAATCGTTAAGCAAAACATCGAGGAACAAGCAACCTACAAATGAACACTACCACTCTGGCTAGGTTACGTTGACGATACCTCTACTGCTGTACACAAAGACGAACACCTCAACGGACAAAACGCCGACATACAGTTTACTAAGAAGTTCGAGAAAAAAGGTAAAACATCTTTTCTAGACTGCTTAGTTACCCTCGACAATAACAAACTACCGACGACAATTTACAGAAAACCGACAAATACCGACAGACTACTCGACCAATCATCTTACAAACCTACTACTCACAAAGCTACGGTTATACGGACCTTGGAAAAACGCGCGCAACTCGTTTATGACTCACCCGACAGCTTAACAGACGAATCGGTTATTCCAAAGAGCTGACCCAGAGTAGCTCAAACTATTTCAATAGAAGTTATGCGGGGCAAGGAAATAACGAATATACCACTAGTGTCTTTTAGATAGTAAATGAAGACACCGCTATGGTCAATAAATTAAGGTTTGGAAACAGGCATAAAAAGTGAATATCAATACCAATTCGGTGAAGTAAATAAGTAAAAGAATCTGAATAAATAAAAAAATTTTGTCTCAATATGTACCAAATATGCCAATAAATAATTTATAGTAGCCTAAGTAGAACAAGAAATGAAAATAGGATAATGGTTTCAGTATGATACTTGGCTCCTACTATACACATTATGTATCAAAATGAGCAAAAGAAACCCCTGCCACCATGCAATAGACCACATGATGAAATTGTATTATATTAATAAAAAAATATATAATCGCCCATTAAAGTGGGCTCATGCACATTTATTTACTGTTAGAATACTTAAAAAGACAATTTTATACTAATATTTTGTCGAAAAGGTTTCCAAATAAGAAATAGCCAACAGTAACTCACTTTTTTTGGACTGCCTAATTTCTGCAACTAACAATTGCTATTTCCCTTGATCTAAAATTTATAGCCACACTATAAAAGTCGCATCCTCAGTATAATTATTTGCTCACTAAAGAGTATAATCTGTAATTATTTGCACTGTACATACGCGCACCTTTTAAAACTACATCCACAGCTTTTATGTACTAATTCTTGTTTACGGCATGACATGCGAATGTCTTAAGAACATTGCCTTGATGTACTTCAAACTCTTGGAACGAGCAGTATATTAAGATATGTATGTAAACAAGTGAACTTTTTTTTTCCTCCAACAAGTCAGAGCTGTCATTTGGTGTAATTTCTGAACAACCATCTATCGAGCTTTAGGTTCAAATCTGCTATACTCACAATCAATCCAAGTTGAAGGTAATATGTGGCCATTTCTGCAAAGATTATCTCTGCTTCGTTTCTTACCTGTTCGTTGTATCTCAGCCTTTCGGGGAGAACGAAATACAATAAGGGACGGACCATTATTTTTTTGGAGGGGGGGAGAAGAAAACGTTTTCAAGACAAACAAAGTTTTTCTGTGTTGTTGTCGGTGCAAACAATTTTTTTCCGGCTGCATCTTCCTGCAAACATTTTTTTTTGTGTTTGTTGTTATTATTATTATTATTATTATCATTATCATTATCATTATCATTATCATTATCATTATCATTATCATTATTATTATCATTATCATTATCATTATTATTATTATTGTTATTATTATTATTATTATTACATTTATTTATATACGGTTAAAATTCATCAGGTAATCTTATGTAGTAAAAATACTAATCTAAACATTACTGCCTTAAAACTGCTTTCCATGAATGCCATGTCTCTATGTCTCTAACCTATAAAAGTATAACTGCACCATGGCTTGTTTTGTTTCCTGAAAAAATTGAAAATCTCACATCAAAGCATCCTGAAACATTAAGATGTGAACTAATTGTAAGTAATAATATAGAACTGCACCAGCGGCCTTTTCTCCCCTGATCCTAGAGAGGATTGAGGAGCCAAATGAAACAGTGCTTGCTTACACCTGCGCTTTATTTTGTAGTTTATACAATACTGGGTCCAATTTGCCTTCTTCATGCAAGTGGAAAACAGGAGACTGCTTGCTGTTTAAGTGATGATTTATTAAATGTCATCATCAAACCAGCCTAGGACCCTGTTGAAAAGCCAGTGTGACTATTAGTTAATACATGCAACCCAGGAATTTAAGTTAATCTTTTCTCTTAGTTAGAGTTTCATTGCACTTCGAAGAGTTCTTGATTAGTAATAGTAATTGGACTCAGTGGAGCACAATTCAGGGAGTAATTGGGCGGGTTACTTTTAATCAGCCGAGCGCGTAGTGCGAGGACGATTACCCCTGAATTATACAATGGGATGTCCAGTTAATCCTATCTATAACATAATGCGAGATTAGAAAATCTATGTGCCCTTCAGGGATATATTTTTAATTATCACTTTTTGCAAGCAGTGGAGAAACAGCTATAAAAAGAACCCATTTCAGTGCACCTGATTGACACGTGCGCAACATAGTTGTCCGATTACAGCTATCCAATTACAAAAAGTTCTTGTTATAGAAACGATTAATACAATAACCTAACTTTAACATTTAATGCTTTCAAGGTCCTCAGAAGAGATTATTTTTAATAAAGGGGTTAGTTACTGATTTTAAGAAACTGTGGTAATTTGTTGGTGGAAAACTAAAAAACAGAAATTGGGTTTTATCAACCAAGTCAAAGAAATAACAAAACTGATCGTTGAGTGTTAAATAGC
This sequence comes from Siderastrea siderea, assembly GCA_964030785.1. Lineage (NCBI taxonomy): Eukaryota > Metazoa > Cnidaria > Anthozoa > Scleractinia > Rhizangiidae > Siderastrea > Siderastrea siderea. The sequence goes on along the minus strand of OZ034971.1, from coordinate 24,693,331 downwards.
TCATTTTCTCTAATGAAGAGCTAGCACTCAAAATGTCAACTTTTGAATTAGTTTGTGGTGGCTAATTTACCATGTCAAACCAGTTGATGAATCTAGATTTTGCAAATCATTTTGTTGCATTGTTATCTTGCATTTCAACAAATAGGACTAAATTTACTTATATAAATCAAACTATGTATCAGTTAGTCTGCAAACTTTTTATTTTCTCCTTTTCATGTCTGCAAACAATTTATTTGGGCTTTTTTGATTTTGCAAACAATTTTTTCAGGATTTTTCATCCCCCCGCCCTCCAAACAAATAATGGTCCGTCCCTAAACACTCAACGGTGAAAAACTTATTTTATGGTTTGGCAACAATCCACATATGGTACATATGTGCATAAGAATAAATGGAAGGAAGTTTTGTAAGACCGGGCCTTGGTCTTTTTTTTTCCAGGTTGAATTTAGTAATATTTCCTAAACAGGAATTAATCACCATTTACCACTTTTAAATTTGGCAAGTATTTTCCTGCTGTAGGTAAACACCCTTACAAAGTTACTAAGAATAACGAAATGAGTCGTCCGGGTCAATGGGAAATGCGAGGAATGCGGTGAAAATCAAACCATGTATAGTAATCGAAGGAAACCATGTGAACCATTATGGTATTTTTCAAAGCTAAAAATAAGGGACATTAAAAAGCACATTCTAAAAGTAGTCCAAAGTCACAAGCAAGCATGCTTACAGTAAAAACCGTAAAAAGACCGTAAAAAAACACCTTCTAAAGAAGTAGATCGGGACGTTTCTTCAATCAAAAGCATTTTCAGCATCAGTTGAATGATGCTCAGTAGCTAAAATATCTCTTAGTAAAATAAACGACACCAAAACTGAACACAGCTTTTAAAAGGTATTCTATTTCATTTACCGACACGACTAACAGAACTTTCGAATTTCTAGTGTGGTAAGCTCGCTATATTAGAATTCGCTAAAAATGATGAAATAAAACCTCTCGATCAAGGAGGAATGTGCATGCAAGGAACTTAAACACAAGTGCTGCACAACGTGAACTGAATAAGAATATTACTATGATAATTGTAATAGCTAAAATAAGAGACATTAGAAATCGCCTTCTTAAGAAGTCCAAAGTTGCAAGGATGCACAACGTGAACTGATCCCATAAATAAATGACATCCGACACTACACCTTGTAAAGTGTCTTAAGTACCCCAAACACAGCGTTGAATTAATAAGAATTTCCGAAGTCGGTAGTGTTGTTGTAGCTAAAATAAAGGACCAGATAAATCGCACTTTGCTTGCGATAAAGTGGTTCGAAAGTTACTTGATGCTGGCATGCCCAATGGTAGGCAACATAAAGGACCAATATAATCGATTTTGAAACGTAGTCCAACGGTAAACGTAAGACTAAGGATTTCTTTTTTGATGAACACAGATTATTCCTCTGGATTATTAATCTTTCGCAAGTAAGAGACATGAATCGCGAGTAAAAAACTAATTATTTAAAATTCGATTTTGAGAAGACATTTCTTCGCGACTTTGCCCAATAAGGAATATATTTTCTCCCAACTAGCCGTCATTATGAAGCCGTAATTAATGTCATCCCAAAATCGAATTTAGCTTTAAATGTTGAATTTAACGTTGCATCCACTCAAGGGATTTAAAGCCTGGATCAAGCCCTAAAACTGGTTCATAAAAGCAAACAGCTGTATCTCCATAATAGTAAGACAAAATGCCATGAACTTTTTGTGGACGGTAGTTCTACGGAGAAACTTTTGCTTTACGTGAAAATGCCCACTGCGAGTATGACGTACTATGTCACGTGGTCAAAACGACATTTGATCAGTTTTGCCGGGAATTGGTGAGATATGTGTGAATGTGTGAAATGTGTGAATGGTCTCGCGCCCTCTTACCTGAGTTCGCACCTTATCGAAAGAACTTCAGGCTATAGTCTTAGGGGGGCCAGACAGCATGTCCTTCCGAAACCAAGGACCACTACACGTGGTTTAAATTCATTCACTTATTCTGCCACAAATCAATGGAATTCGTTTCCAGACATAGCTTGAATTAGATTTAATTCTATTCTTAGAAATTACTGTAATTTATTGAATGTGCAATTACTGATTGATGTAAATAGTGTTAGCTTATTCTTTTAGTTAATTTTGTTTTTCATTGGGAGATACTAGCAGCAATTGCTACTCTACAAATCCGAATGTGTGAATAAAGTTTATGTATGTAGGTAGGTAGGTAGGTAGGTAGGTAGGTAGGTAGGTAGGTAGGTACGCATAACAAAATTGATTTAACAAAAATGACTTAAGCAGACAACCAGTAAAAACTTCCAACCCACTACGTGTGCAATGAATGTCCTACGTTACTTGCACGAAAGCGTCACTAGTAAGAAAGGTCGCTTACAAACTACTATAAACTTAATGACATTTTGTTCTTTACAAATTTATAACGAAGTTTTAAGTTCTTCTATTCCTCCTTGTGTATCGCTAGAGATTACTGCTTAAAAAAGAAATTTCAGCATCCACGTGAACATTTTGCTGCCTTTCTATAACCGAAAAGAAAAGCCGCCATCTTGATACTTTTCGTTCCATGAGTAGAACCTGGACCTGACAATGACTTGACACAGCTGACTTTCCTTGATCCAGAAGGCCCAAAATAAATATGGCAGACAGAACACCGAATTAGTAAGGAAATTTATTGTAAACATAGTGGGCTACAAGTTCCTTCGGTTCGGAGTTTGTGTAGGTGTTGTTTCTAGACGAAATCGGCGATTTTCACGAACACCTCAAAGGACAAAACGCCGACATACAGTTTACTAAGGAGATGATCGAAGAAGATGGTAAAATACCTTTTCTAGACTGTTTAGTTCCCCGCGACAATAACAAATTACGGACGACAATTTACAGAAAACCATCACATACGGACAGACAACTCCACCAATCATCTTACAACCCTACTTTTTACAAAGCTAAGACTATACGGACCTTGACAAGGCGCCCGCGACTAGTTTGTGACTCACCCGACAGCTTAACAGACGAAATAAAGTACTTAGACAACGTTTTCAATAAGAACAGTTACAGCCGGGACTTTATTAAGCACAACACTTATAGAAACTCTGAACCGAGCGCTACGAAAACTAACTCGACACCTGTCACTACTGCAACCATACCTTACATCAAAGGGACTTCTAAATCTATCGCAGGACACCTACAACCCTACAACATCCGCGTTGCTCACAACCCTATCACTACTTTACGACAGCTACTGACGAACGTTAAAGACAAAGGCGAACCGAGCGACAGACAGGGAGCAGTTTATAAGATCAAATGCTGCGACTGCCAGGCCACTTATATTGGTGAGACCGGAAGGAATATATAATTTGAACATCCTACTGACTGAACACAAACAAGCGACTAGAAATGGTGATATCAACAATCACATTGCCGAGCATCATTTAAAAACAAACCACAGAATCGACTGGGACTCTGCTGAATGCGTTACCTACAGTGCGGACTACTATAAACGAATCACTCTGGAAAGCTGGTTTACTAACTTAGAACAAACACCACTGAACCGTTGCCAACAGCTACCTGCACATTACAAACGACTTAGTAACGGCAAAAAACAGACAGACAAACAAAAGACAAACCGACTAATGTTCCTAGCAATAGACCAACGGACATTTGACTAATAAAAGACGGATCGAAACGCACCAATCACGTTCTTGCAGTCTTCACAACCAATAACATCACGGCTTAACTGAAAGACGATCAATAACATCACGAGATCTTTGACCAATCAGGACAACGACCAGAGACTTATTACATCTACTGACGATTCACAATTCACTTGATTCTGATGATTTTTTTTTTGCACTTAAAAAAACTTTATTGGTGTTAGTGCTTACAGTACAAGAAAAAACAATAAACTAACAAGAAGCAAAAAAAGTAAATAAATAAATAAATAATGAAGGTATTGACGTGCGTTACAATTACTTTTACATACAGTGCATACATTTATCGCTAAACTTACTTATACAAGGGTCTAAGCTGAAGAAAACATAGAAATAGTAGTATTTAAAAAAAAACTACAAAAGATTTCCATATATTTCTTTGCATTCAGGCAGTTTGTTATTTTGGATTGCGATTTCTCTTTGTATATTAAGTTTTTCTTTTGGGAGTGACAGAAAACTTTCGAAGCATAGTTTTTCGTCGTGTAAACATTTACAGAAAATGGAATATTTTGCAATAAGAAGAGTGTAGTTTAAGGAGTACGAGTGCATCCTTTTGTCAAGAATTCCATATAAAATCATACTGTTTGATGTGATCTTTTCTTTAGTTTTGCTGGACCACCAGTTTTGAAATAAATTCCAAAATAATAAAGTTGAAGAGCAGTGTAAGACCATGTGATCTAAAGAATGTCTGTCAGTGAGACATTGAGGGCATAAATCACTATCCGATATTTTGGCCTTGATTCTGATGATGACTTCCGCTCGAAATGTCAGTCAATGCCAACACAAGCAGTCCTTTTCAGGACTACACTCACTCGGACGATCATAATTTACCGACCTACAAATGACATTCCAGGCTAGGAAAGAAGTGAGCATGATCAAATATTTACGGCGGTAATGTCTTTGTGTTGGTTTGCCTTTCAGTGATCACCTGATCCAGAAAACTGTAAAAATTGGCTGTCGTACAACCTGTCACTTTTCTCCACTTTCACCGCTTTTTGTGAATCTACTTTTTGGACTCTGGAAACGCTCTTTAGATGGGGGTGATGGTTTTTCTGCAATGTTTGGCGCCATGAGTGCAGGGTCACTTGCATTTAAAGGCACATGCCTTGCTACTGCACCATCATCTTCATTTCGTAAGCGCGTGATCCTAGCCATCAACATTGTCACGTACTCATACCCTTCTTCACCTTTACAACTTTCGAGCTCCACTCCTTCGTTCTCTGGTTACCATACCATACCATGCCATGCCATGCCATGCATGCCATGCCATGCATGCCATACCATACCATACCATACCATACCATACCATACCATACCATACCATACCATACCAAACCATGCCATACCATGCCATACCATGCCATGCCATGCCATGCCATACCATGCCATGCCATGCCATGCCATGCCATGCCATACCATACCATACCGTACCGTACCGTACCGTACCGTACCATACCATACCATACCATGCAATGCAATGCAATACAATATAATACAATACAATACAAGACAATACATTTCATTAATTTTTCCAGCTGGGTTTTCAGAATTTATTTACAAAATATTGGCTAAATTACGTCCTAACCTATTTGCTGATACTATATTTGTATATTAATAAATGCACGTTGTGCCGCAGAGGTTCGACACCGAGGAAGATTAAGCTGTTCTCTACAGCTAAGTATTTTCTTAGTATTTTCTCTTCAGCTATAAGTATTTCTTGGTTATATTTCCGAGTGACAGGGACTTCAAAAGCCTTTGAAGTTGCAGGTTTAACTGGTGATTCCAATCAACGGCTACCAATTATTTCCTGGCTTCTTATGCCTTATAATTAATAATCGAACAGGAGCAATATATGTTATTTACCGGCCAGGAGGTCCATATAGGGAGAAACTGTGCTCTTGGTCTTGACTACGGTCCGAGGCCACAGGCCGAGGGTCGTACTCAAGACCGAGGGCACAGTTTTTCCCTCTACGGGCCGAATAACATATTTATTTTTTTCCCAACATTTGCAAGGTTGCAGGTCAATCTTGAAAGGTTGTCCGAACGCGTGTATTAGTTTCGCTGAGTCAGGTGGCAGGAAACTGTGGAGCGACGTGGAAGTGAACCGTGAACCGTGGAGTAATCGTAAACTCTTCAAACCTTTGACTTAAGTTTAATATTTTCGACTTACTACCCTATCAACACGGAAAAGCTTGTTTTTCCAGAACAGACATGCACACGGAAAATGGTAACCAGCATAAGGATAAACAACACATTTAAAAACTTATAATTAAGCTTAAAGGAGCTACGTCACGGACAACGCATCTTGAAAAAATTGGCAAGTTTTTTCAAGTTTGTCATTCGTAATCCATCATAATCTCCCTCAGTGGTAACCATCCTTGCTCAGTTTTGGTTTATTATTACTTCTCTGGTGTTTTTCTACCTTAGGAAACTATTATTTTGAGGTTTCCTTGAATGAAAAAATAATTTTGCCAGATTGGAAAAATGAATGAAAACGCCGTGACGTTAATTTAAAATAACCAAAGTACTCAAACGTTAAGACAGGATTAACTGCCCTTGCGTTTTAAGCAAAACGAACGGTGTGCCGGCTCATTTACGGCAGATGAAAAAGCCGGCAAAATTTCTTGAATGAAAGTATACCGAATATTGATAAACGAAGAGAAAAAAAACTGAAAAACGAAATCGTTAAAGTAAATATCGGAGTCAAAAGGCATTGTGGGGATCGCAATTTAAAAACCAAAACTGCTGCGTAAAGTAAATTCAACAACAAACTCACGAACTGCCATGCTAAACTGCACAAACTTAAAACGACTACTCGCCTTGTTAAGGTATTACAAAGCCTTTAAATCCCCTTCTTGTTGGACTTTCCACTTACACACACGTAATTATTGAGCCATAAATAAGAAAAATTCCCGAGTTCAACTGAGGTATGTTGTTTTTCAATTTTCATTCAGTGGTTTTCGCGCGTTTACCATGACCGTGTTCAGAGATAGGAAAATTCTGCCCGCTCCTGGAACCAATCAGAATGCAGGATTCGGAGGATACCGCACGCTAGCGAATTGAGAAAAAAAAATAGATTTCCTCATTCTAAAGCAATGATGTAAAAATCTTCTTTCACTAAAGCAATCCTACTGGACATACGATTATTTTCACTAGTGAAAAAGTATCGTATGTCCAATCAAAAACCTAATACGAAAGTTTTCACTTGTGAAGAAAATCGTATCGGTTTTTCCCGGCGCCACTGCAGTTTGTTCATCGTTCCGCTGGAGAATTGCGATTTCCTGAATACAAGTTTGTTCCGTTGTACAAAGAGGGAAAAGATACAAAAAATATGGCTCTAAGCATCGCAAGGACATGGAGCCCATGAGCATTTCCAGTTTCTGACTACAACACAAAACATTTCGTCCGTGAACAATTCGAAGAAATATTAATTCGTTAAACATTGGGAAGACTAGCCGCAATTCGTGTACGACGTGAGAAATGAAAACTGCTGCAACACCTGTTGAGACTGCAAGAAAAAAAATTCGGCTTCCGCGCCACCACTTCATTCATCTCAGCGTCGGCTTCGTGTAAAGAAAAATGGCCAGCAAACTATGATTCGCTGTGGTTGTATCAGTATTGTTAATTTAACTTCGGGCCCTTCACTAAGGGAAAGAAGTGCTCTGGGAAAGTTGTGACCTTAATTTTTTAGTACCGTTAATTTAAAGCTGCATCTGTATAATTATTTACTTGGAAACGATGTTGTATGTTGTTTTGAATAGACAACTATTTTTCTTAAAAACAATTCAACTCATTTTGCAAGGTAAATTTAACGAAGACACCTATTGTTAGTCTATAAATCAAACACACACCAAGCCTTAACTTCATTTTTTTGTTCTACACCACTTTGTCAACCAACCCCACATCGGTGTCTAACTCTAACAAAAGAAAAAACTTGGGAAGCAGAAACTAGGCTACTACGGTGATAGGTGTATTACTTCATTTCGGGAATTCTCGCCCTCGTTCAAGTGTACACGCGACTGTTAATTAAACATCTATGATTGAAGGAAGGGCGATTTTCATCGATCATTGATTGTTTTGAGCTTGTGAAGTCACTGGGGCAATGATGTGCAAAATGAATCCATATCTCTTTTGCATCCACAAAACTGAATACCTATGGACAATATATTAATGAGATCGTTTATTGTTGGCTCCAGGCGGCTGATAACCTATGTCCTGCATTCCGCAATTTTTCTCGTTGATTCTTGCGGGTAAATCACAAAGTATCCGGGCAATGGCTCCTGAATATTGTGCAAGGTTTTTCAATACTTTTCTTCATTTTTTTCCGTCAAATAAGTATGATAACTATAGCGGAGTCTGCGCGCTAGCGCGTCAGCGGAGCTCCATTGCTAAGGAAATTTGGTAACATATCAAGCCAAGAAATTTTGGTAGTGCCGCAATAGTCACGTGACCGTCCATACGTGCGTGCGTACGTACGTGCGTCCGAACGCACCACAGGGTTACCAATACACTTCATACACTGGATATAACCCTGTGCTGAATCCCATGTGTTTTTGGCGCGAAATCGCATGTTGACCCGCGTTGTAGCAAAACAAGCAAAGACAACAAAAGTCGAAAACAAATTTGTTAATGGAAAAAAAAAGTTCAAAAGAATACTCAGTTGTCTTTTTGGTGGAAGGGGAAAAGTTCAATTTAGGCGAAAACAATTAGGCGGTAAAGTTCAGGTGAAAAGTTCAAATTTGCCTTGTCGGTTCTGTTCGAACTCGGTCGGCACACCGCTTGAGTTCGCAGCTTTTCGCAGCGGTTTCGACGCCAAATATACCAGAGCTAGTGCTTTTTGGATTTTTCTGTCCACAACCATGGTTTTTACGGTGTTCCGAACACATTTTGCCAGGAAAAACACCAGCATTTTCATACTGATAGGCAGCTTGTCACGAAGAAAGAAACAAGTATTAAAATTAACTTCCAGATGTCAATAGACGCTTATGGCCAAGTGGACTAATATCCGGCTTCATACGCCGACGACCCAGGTTCTGCTCTCGGCGAAGGAAGGAATTTTTTTTCTTTTGTTTTTTCTTTTTTTTTTTTTTAATTTAACGGCTTGAATGAGAGTATTTTCATAAATTAATAACTGCCAGCAAAAAAACAAAACAAACAAACAAAACAAAAGGGGGGCTCCGCTTTTGGACTTGGCTAAATCTATATATTAGTTCAAAGCAATACCTTAGTTCGTACACACCGATGAGTCTATTGTTTATCCTGTGAGACATGATTACACTTGTGGCGCTCAAGAAAAAGTGATCATCAAATAAATAAGTCAATCAATCTCTCTATTACCCAATAAGCTAGTCAACGAATCAATTAATCAGTGAATCAAAATGTTGCATTCAGTGCCGCTTAGAGCTTTATTCCCAATGAACATTTAATACAAATTACGCTAGCAATACATAGAATATATCATCTGCATTTATTTGCTACGTTCTCTTAGAGAGAAAAAAACACGCTCTTAAATTCACTAAGTAACGTTACTCCTTTTTCTATGATCCTAGTAGGACTGTTTTTACCATAAACAATGCAGAAAGGTTTTACATGGTGACATTTCACTTAAACGTGTTCTAAATTTTTGTTAATTTATTTGGCGACTGAACGCTAAATTTGTTTGCTTGTTTGGTTTCAGAAATGACGAAGAATACTCCTTTAGTTACTTTGCTGGTTCTTGAATTTAGCTCATTTATATACCGGTATCTTCTTAAATTGGCATTTACGGTCTATCTTTGGGCTACTGGCAGCACTCAGTGTGAGGGTTCCATCACAAAGGCCAGTTAGACACATCCTGGTACCATTAACGATGTGTTCGTAGGCGTAACGTCCGAAATGTATCGTCCTATGCTCCTCAAAAAGGAAGTCATCACCAGCTGCACTGCAATTCTGCCTCTGCAATTGCAACAGATCATTAACATCAGGTTGATCAGTAAAATGAAATTTGTTGTTGACATGAGAAAAGACTCTGACACGGGGACTGTTACGTTTTAATGGGTGAAAAGTGTGCTTAAATTTAAATTAAATGCCTTTTCTCGTACACAGAATACTCCTCAGAACAAACCATAGTCAGTTTTTTGCGATTTATCTGAGAAACAAAGGAAAAACTTGAAAACATTTCATTTCCATCTTAGGGATCCTCAGCCAAACTCGCTTAGTTATAGCTTCAGAAAACATGTAGAGTAGTTTTAAACGAAACTCAACCAGTATTTTGGGGTTTCCTCTGATTAGAATGTCTCTTAGCTTTTCAAAGTTATCCTAAAAAGTGGTGACAGTGTCCCTTTAACTTGTGGTATAAGTGGAACAGCATAGAAAATTTGAAAAGACTGACCCAACAAGGATTCACTGGAGAATTTACAAGGGGCATTATTTTGCCAGGCATTGTTCCCTTAAAAAGTTAAAATTAAAGATTACAGGAGGAAATCACATATTTGAGGATTTTATTCACATCTTCACTTCTAGCCAAGTCACATTCAGTTCCCCCATGATGTCATACATTGATCCATTTTACTGATCATTGGCTGGCAGATATAAATATAAGAAGCAACAACTTTTAAAATAAAAATGTTTTACGTTGATATTCAGGAAAAATCTCGAGTGAGTACTTAAACTATAAACTCATAGAGTTTCGGTTGACCCACCTCAGATACCTCCACTTGGACAAAAAAAAACTTTTGTACGGTAGGAGTCACTTGTGCCCATTTTGTCCGTTTATCGCTATCTAACTCCGCTTTATGTTGACGTTTGTACGTAGTCAGAAAAGTGATAGTAAACGTTTCTGTTAAATAAACGAAGTGAAATCTAACACAGTAAACAATGCCAAGCGCTGATTTATGGCCGCCATTCTGGTGAAGGTTACTTACGGCGTAAGATTGCAGAGTTTATATAACACAAGTTATATAAGTGAAAGACTCAACAAAGGCAATATTAACTGGTTTGAGACGAGGCTTCTCCATGAGCCGAAATACACGGATTAAGGTGACCAGTCGTCAGGATTCTTTAATAGCCTTTAGGCTCTGATTGTTTTCTACTTACCTCGAAGACCAGTTTAACTGGATGTGTCCCGCTGATGACCTTAAGTCCGTAGTTCTGACCATTCATCTCGAATTGAATACACTTCCTGCCTCCAGTTCTTGGTATCATATCAAATTCTTAAACAATTAATAAATAAAAATGAATAAATCAATCAATAAATAATAAATTATTATTATATGGCTGAACTGGTCCGCGCTGAAAAGGAGATTTCTGATTGGTTCCCTGAGAGGTCCTAGTTTTCCTATACGGACTGCTAAGATGGACTGTTAAGGTGGACCGCTCACGAAACGATCTCACTTAACAAGAGAGGATAGTTTCGTATGAAGTAGAAACCTTGTTTTTGCTTTTTTCCTTTTGCTGTTTTTGCTTTTTTTGGCAAAAATAAAAATCTGCAAAAATGCGCGCACTTACTAATAGAAATACGCTTTGCCGTTCCGTTCTTTTGTTGTAAAGAGCCATAATAAAGATCCTTTATTGAGCTAGCTATTGGGAAAATATTGGTCTCGTTCTCTTTTGGGGGGAAAGTTTATGGATTCATAAACTTTCAAAAAAGCAAATCGACCAAAATGTTCCCAATACGGACCTCAAGCTAGATCAATAACATATATAAAATGCGGAATTGAGTCGCAAAAGCACAGCTAACGCTCAAAATTGCTCAAAATTTTCCTCAGCCTTCAACTAAAACTGCAATGGTTTGCAGGCTCCGGAACTCAATGAAAGTGATAATCACGTTCATTTATGTACCTGTCCCTTATCAAAGGCAATGTAATTTTTTTTTGTTAAGAGGGAGGGAGATATTACTGCTGTACAAGACTGGAGCATTGAATGTTTTGAATGCAACATGTAACATGAAATGATACTAAAATTCTCTGTGATCAATGCATTCGTTTAACTAAAACAATTTAACTGTTATAAGTACAGCATGGAAATGTTACAATGTACACAGTTTCTAACTCACTTGTAAAATTAGTTGGACCTGATCCATCGCACTTTACTTTACATTGCACCTTAGCAGCAGTGATGCTACATTGATTAGCGTAAATCTTGATTAGATTTCCACCACCACCACCACAGTAAGATACTTTGTAAAGGGACCTGAGCCTGACGAACGTGGACTCGACGTGTACACACACTATCAAAAAGACGGCCATAGTCTAGAATAAAAGAAATCGGCAACCTTAAACAATTATCATGGTATACGGTTGCTTTCAATCAACATACTTTCCAATCAATCTCAAAAGTTAAATAACACTTCAGTTACTAAGGATAAAAGCAAACTGTTAGATCGATCTTAAAGAACCGAATATATAACTGCATTACTAGTTTAAAAGATTCCCGTTCGAGCCTGAATTTTTTCAGGTTTCTTTTTTTCAACTGCTTAAGTCGAAAAACCTTCACTGCGATGATCTTCATATAATTCTATCTTTATCCGCAGTTCAAATATATGATTATTTCATATATTCATATTCATTTCTCCATCTACGGGATAAATACGAACTCACAATTGACCAGCTCCCAGTTGGCTTGATAGCTCAGTTGGTTAGAGCGCTGCACCCGTATCGCAGAGGTCATGGGTTGGATTCCCGTTCGAGCCTGAATTTTTTCAGGTTTCTTCTTTTCAACTGCTTAAATTGAAAAGCCTTCACTGCGATGATCTTCATATAATTCTAGTTTAAAATAGTTACTTACTGCAAAGATACGCTTCCTCTCCATTATTGCTACTGTCTTCAGCTCGTAGTTATGTTAATGTATACTTCAGAAGGAACTGATGAAACACTACAATCTACTCAAAGCTGATTTCCTTTATTTATACCATTTTCAGGAGCTTGTCAGAGAGTTATTATAACTCCAATAATGGAATTAAAATTTTTGCTACAGGAGAACTCCTTTTGGGGGGAAAGTTACCTCCTACATTTAACTCCCATTTTGGGGTTGAAATAACTCTAAAATGGAAGTTACTTAAGATCTTCAAATAGAGTTATTTTAACTCTAAATATGGAATTAAAATTTTAGGTACAGGATACCTCCGATTCTGGGGTCGTTTTAACGCCTAAAGGTAACTCTCAATTTGGAGTTGAAAGAACTTCATAGACAAAGTAACTTTTACTCTATATAGGACTTGCAATAATTCTGATTTCCAGTGAAAATGTTCCCTGCAAGATAGGTATACCGATAAATAAATTATAAAAGCTGTATAGATATAAACAACGCGATGATATAACAGAAGCACAAACAATGTGCTGGTTTACTAACAAAACACTTCAAATATCTCTTACATTTAAACAAAATAAATAAATAAATAGATAAAAGCACATAATTAAACGAATGGCGTATGTCTGGAAGCTCTCAATATATATTTTAAAAGCCGAATTGAAAAATGGGTACATTATATTTGTTGCATAACTAGCCTTTCAATAAAATATACGTTTTTGCAATTCTAATTAATAAACTTTATCTGAAACCTTGGTTGGATCTTTGCAAAGGACCATCATAGCATATGAAATGGAAAACTCTTGGCTGTTTTTGTTATAAACGAATCTCCCGAGAAGAGAGGTATTATATTTGACAACTGTCATTAACAAAGTACAAGTATAGCAAACAACATCATCACAAATCTAAAAGAAAGCATTATGAATATCATCAATAATTTACAAATTAAGAGATGAAATAAATTTGTTGACAGCTACTCTTTTTTTGCCTTATTAGGCATTCCAGTAAAGTAGCCTCACAAAAAATATACATTTCCACATTTAGTCGGGTATGCTATGTTAAAGACACAACAACAGGCCACTAGTAAGCTGAGAGCGTTTGCCATAGATCAGAGGTGGCACCCAAATTAAGAACGTTTACTCCCTCTACAGCAAGGCAAAGGGGATCTAAATACCACAATTCCCCACAGCCGATAATTCTTGGAAAACTGATTTCTAGGATCACATCACCCATACATTCCTCTTCCTACAAGAAGGAAACCAGATACCCAAAGACCTATCCAAATTGACAATTTCAAACACGTTTTCAGCAACAAACACATAATAGGTAATCGACTTTCATGTACGTCTTGTAAAATATGAGGAATCAACCATACCGCGAATGAGTCCTCTGTACTCTCTCCTTTTTCCTTGAGAAAGCGGCGCAACATCCAATAATAATAGTAACACTGATAGTCATTACATAAATAAAAAAGTGACTAAATTGACTTTATTTCACAAAAGTAGAACTAACAAACCCGTAGTCTTATTTTTAATCCCTGGTGAAATTGCAGGGCTAAGATCCAACAACAGACTCACCTCCCATTTTAGAAGGAGAATCTAATATTTAAATTTAGCCGAGCCTAAAAGCGGAGCTCCCAAGGAATAAGCTGCACAGTAATTTTCAAAGAGTTATTTTAACTCCTGTAGTGGAGTTAAACTAACTCCTTAAGGTAGAGTGATTTTTTTTTGGAGTTATTTTAACTCCAAAAGCAGTTATTTGAACTCCAAAAAGGAGTTACTGTATTCTTTAGGGGAGTTAAGTTAACCCATAAATTGGAGTTACGCTGGTGGGAGTTATTATAATTCCAATTTGGAGTTAAATTGTACTCCTCTGGAGTTAAATTTAACTCTTTTTTTGGAGTTAAATTTCAGTTTAACTCTGCAAGGAGAGTGAAAATAGCTCCTTTTTCGGAGTCATTTTGGAGAAGTTAGTTCAACTTCCCTTAGGGAGCAATTGTGGAGTGATTTTAACTCTCTAACAAGGGTTAAAATAACTATCTTTTGGGAGTTATTTTCGTCGACTTATTTCATTCCTTTTAGAGAGTAATTCTGGAGTGACTTTGATAGAGCCGTTTTGGAGGAGTTGGGATAACTCCCTATCTGCTACAAGAGGTACATCTTATTTTGGGGGATTGGTCAAAACTGAATGCAAGGCTGGCACTACGGCAAAGGGCTGATTTACTTGGCCTTAAATAAATCAGCCCTTTGCCGTAGTGCCAGCCTTGCATTCAATTTTGTTCAACTACACTTCGAGTGACGTCTGGCTGCAGCATCTCTACACCAGAGATCCGGCAAAACCGAACCAGGTCGGTTTATTTACGCGTCGTGTGGACCTCTGCATTCAAAGGTTATATATTATTTTGGGGGGTTAAAGTTGAAGGCGGAGTGCAGGGACTCGCGTATCATTTCTAGGATAAATTTCGATCTCAATTTAATTATGAACGCATTTTTTGGAAATGAAGCAAACGATATTGTGGTAATTCATCCACTGAAATCAAAAGTATGGTAAGTTCCTGTCTAAAATGGCGTGAATTCTAATATTTCAATTCAAGAGCCCGAAATCAATGCGCCTGCATTCAGTGATCAGCAGTTGTCAATATTGAGTCATGTGATCTTTGTAACATTAGAGCAGGCGCCATTTTGAAAGTGACGGTTGCTCGACGGATAGTTTGAGGACAAAAAAGCATCTCTCAAGTTAAAAAAAAGGTGGACGATTGCATCTTTTGCATTGGATTACGTGCCAAGAAATGTTTTGGAGCCTTGCATGTGGATTTTTGGATCGAAGTGAACAAATGAAATCGACGTTGTGAACATAAGTTCTTATTAACAACAGTGGATCAACGACTGTTTGGCGGGTTGTTGAATTCGCACAGGCCAAACGTAGGAAATATGAACGTTTTGCCAGTAAGCTTAAGCTTGGAACTTCAATTTACTCTCAGCCTAAAGGCTTCCCTTCCAGTTTGTCATTCAAAGGAGATGATACTAGCTAGGAAGCTTAAGGTGAATACAGACGGTTAGCTGTTAAGCTGTATGCCTGCATCTTCGTGTTCAGTTCTTTTGACACTGTTTAGTTGCAATAATTGTTAGCATTATAAAGTCTGGCGATTCCCATTGAAAACTGTAGCATTTAAATGTAAAGAGTTCAACAATTCTTTAGTGGAAATATTCTTGTTTGAAAGATATTATTGGAAGGTAAACAATCTTAAATGACCTGCATGTTTTAGCCTTTTTTTACTCGATGAAAACTAATTTACATTGCAAGAAAACGTGAATGATATCATTGTGTTTTTGTAACAATGTTTTATAGGCTGTTGGAAACTATGTTGTTGTTGACCACATCTAAGGGCCTGCTTCTCTGCAGATGTCAAGCATTTGAGAAAATGGATGATACCATGTTTGACTAAAATTCATTCATTTTATTTATTAATTGGCTGTGGTGGTCGTTTAGGAATTGCGTTCATGCGTGTAGGTGCAAGTTCAAGAAGCCAACTTTGACTTTTGATGGATGTCAATTCATGAAATCTGTGTTGGTAATATGATGAACAATTTTACCAGTCCTTATACTTTAAGGCCCACCTTTACCCAAGTGGCCTTGTGACCGTTTGTTATTGTTTTCAGATGGCTTTATTGTCCTTCTCGCGATCTGATTGGTTGCCAGAATATTTCTGCGAGCGAGAAAATCGTCACATATATTTTAAACAAATCGAAACAGCGAACTCATAGCGATTTGCACCAATCTACATGAGCAACCTCAATCTACAAGTCTTTTGGCTTCCATGAAATGCATTTACTCCCCAAAACGTTGGAATTATGTGTAGTTCGCCACATGAAAGTTTCAATGAAAAAGAAAGTGCCAGCAAGCGACTAACATTTACTTCGACATTCGATTGTTTTTGTTTCCAAATTGCAATCTTCTTGTCTTATAAAGTAACAGTGATTTTGAAGGTCTTTCCAAGACATTATGGAGGTTGCTCTGAAGGGGAATACATGTAAACAGCGTATACAACTGGATAGCAACTCACTGATTATCGCTCGCAAAATAGCACTTGTCCGGCCGGTGACTCCTGCATTACAATTGTAACCTTTGAAAGCCAGCCATACATATGTACTAATCTTCGATCAAATCTACCTGAACCTATGGCTAACTAAGAAAACTATTATCGAATTCAATCATACGACAATAGACACAGAGGAAGAAAAAGAAAGCAGTTCTGCAAAACCATTCATTTTTTACACAGTCGCGAGCCGTTTTGTTTACATCCCGCGAATAAAATCGAATCGTACGAATCAAGCTTACTTGCGAAGGTCCCACATCCAATAAAATCAGATCACTACAAGAGATTCATGAAATCTCTGTTTTTTTTTCTTTTTTGCTTCATAACACAAGCTCCTCTGAGACAAATACTGACAATATTTTCCTTCAGGATAACCATACAGCATCTTCAACTGCGAGGAATCTTTGGCAGCAACATATTGGACAAGGTAGGAGTAAAAAAAAAACGTTTGGCCAGCACAATCACAAAATAATTCCTGGAAACAACAGCTTGATAACTGAAGAATAAATTCCTACACGCTTATGGACGATTTTCAACAAGATGACTCTGAAGGAAACGGATTTTCAAAGAAAATCTGCTCAGAAACAAATTTGTGTTACACGAAGTTCATAAACAGCAACCGTGGTGCGCATAGCCTGCGTAGCAGGCCTAAGCGGGGAAGGGGGAAGGGGAGCGAGCGCGGGAGAAAAACGGGGGTCTGGGGGCTAGACCCCCGTTTTTCTCCCGCGCTCGCTCCCCTTCCCCCTTCCCCCTTCCCCCTTCCCCCTTCCCCCTTCCCCGCTTACTCCTGCTACGCAGGCTACTGTGCGCAAGGCCTTTTGGGTGAAGGTGGGCCTTAAATGAAAATTAAAATTTAAGCCGGTTGTAATTTTGTAAAAGGTTTGGACCCATGAGTCATATCATATGTTGGTGAAGTATGACTGTCCGGGTGAGTGTAGTCCCGAGAAGGAATGTTTGTGGTGACATTGACTGACGTTTCGACAACCTGAGTGAATTCATCATCAGGGTCAGGCCAGCTGGCTCTGATAATGTCAAACAGTCCTTCACAGGAGTACACTCCCCCAGATGATCATACTTTACAGACTTAAGGTTATAATTTTAAAGAAAAGATGGAGTTGTGTTTGAACAAACATGCACTGAATTTTGCTATATCCTCATTTCAATTTCAGCTTTCTTCAAATTTGAATTCATAAAATTTTGACTTTCTTACCTGGGAAGATTGTTCATCATTTGGCTCCCGACCAGGGTTTTTAAGTCAAAATTTAGTACAATCGATTTTAATTTTAATTGAATTTGTCAAAATTCACATGGGTGATCATGTGATTAGTAGCCACTGTAGCTGATATTTGTTTTTATTTTTTTCTGAAGCATCTCAGCGGTCCGGAATCCTAAATCCTTGAATCTGATTGGCTAATGACGCGCGCTTCAGCAGTCCGGATTTTCCCATCTGGACCCCCCGTACGGACCGCTCTAATCCGCGGGAAAACTTGAAGTGAAATCATTTTACTCCAGCACAGCGAAACGTTGGATTTTTCTTCTTAAAAATGGAACTCTTCTCTCACTAACCGTTGTAAAGTGAAAGGAAATATCAGCAATGGACTAAAAGGCCTGGTTATGCTCTGAAAAAGGCGAGTATTCCTGTGGTTTCGTTGAGAAAGTTTTGCTGGCTTGCTTTTTTCGAGTTGTAGTTTTCTTATTGACACGCCACTTGATTTAACACGGGCTAACTGCAAGTTAGTCTTTTGACCTCCGTTTCTCGTTTGAAATTTCGTTATTTTCCTTGGATATCTCATTTCTAATCTTGTCCCATTTAGCTTCATTCAAGACAATATATGATTATTAATGATTGTTAGCTAAAATAGTCAAACAAAAAAGCTCGCATCGCTGTGTCTTCGACAAGAACTGCTGCATGTCAACACTTTTTACAGTCGATTGCAAAAATCTTGACCAAGATTTTGAGATTTTTTGGAAATATAAAATACAGAAAAATTCTAAGAGAATTTAATATGTATTGTTTTGAAATCATGTTTTATTTATACAAACTTGTACGTGCTTTATTTTCATTTTATGTAATTATATACTTATAGCGGAGCCTGCGGGTAAAGCCCGCCAGCGGAGCTCCGTTGCTGAGGAAATATGGTAACCTATCAATCCCAGAAATTTTGGTTGTGACGTAATAGTCAAGTGACCGTCCGTCCGTACATCCGTACGTCCGTACGTCCGTACATCCGTACGTCCGTCCGTCCGCACACTCTGTGGGAGGGGGAGGGGAGTCCCAAGACAACCCGACGGGGGCAGAGAATGCCATGTTTTCTTGGCGGGAAATCGCACGGTGCTTTAGGGCAACCGGCATTTTTCTTGGCGGGAAATCGCATGACCATCGTCGCTTTTGAAAAAGAGGTTTCTTTAAAAGCTTAAGCTTCTTTAGCATTTAACGATTGCTCGAGAGTAATGAAGTTTTATACTTGACAAAAAAACATCTAATATATATAAATGGAAAGAAAAAGTTCAAAAGAATACTGGTAGAAGGCGGAAAGTTCAAGTTACGAAAGCTGCATTCAAAGGACTTCATCGCTTTGTTTTCTTCACGGCGGAGAGTTTGCCCTGTTCTGAAACACAACCGAGTAAGTGAAGTTTTTAAAAGGTCTAAGGTACATGATTTCGAGTATTACGATGAAAGAAATTACGTTTTGAAATGTAAATTTGATTTATGCCATTAGAAATGTGTTATTTACTTTTGACTTTAAAAAAAATATTAGAAAACGCGCTCAGATTTGTGACAGATTCTTGAATATTTTGCCATGCTGAGCCGATTTCACTCGCGTGGACCGACCTACGATTTTGGAAGTGTAACGCGAATTGTATTTAAGTATAAACATAGGGGTTTTCGAATAAATGCTTTTCAAAAATGATTTCTCTGTCCATTATTTTGTGTTTGTTTATTCGTAACAGTAGGTCTAAGCACAGCCGCAAGACAACTGCACAAGCTTTGCTTTCAATTTTCACCGTTCGGTCCATCTCTTTGTGCAACTGTCGATTTTCTTGTCCTAGAAGTTTTCAATAATAATAATCTTTTAAGCGAAGCAGTTGTCGGTTTAAAGCTCTTTAATCCGAAAAGCTTCCGAAAACAGTTTTGTGCGTTCCTCAAAGCGCCTAACTTTATATAGGCTTACTTCGCATCCGCAAAACTTATGCCGGCATAATAACAATTCAATTAAAGCGTGTTTGGCGTTTCTTTGTTTTGAATCTTGATTGTCTCTAGTTAGAGAATGAAATATAACAGTTATTTGAAAAACTATAAGCGAAGCAGTTGTCGGTTTAAACCTATTATGCCCGAAAAGCTTCCAAAAACAGTTCGGTGCATTTTTTAAAGCGCTCGAATTTCAGACAATTTGCAGCCGCAAAACTTATGCAACAGAGTTAAGAATGTTTGGACGGTGTTTGTTCGTTTGTTTTCAATCTCGATGGTCTCAAGTTAGAGAACGAAATATAAGCGAAGCAGTTTTGAGTTTAACGCTATTTTATCCCGTAAGTAATGTGTGTTCCTCAAAGTGCTTGAATTTTTTCGCGGCGACTAAAACCTACGCGACATTTCTTCGATAAGTTTTTTACAAGTGCTTCGAAGCACCCCAGATCCTTTATTTCGGGTAATCCCAGTAAAATGCCGGTGAAATGTCAGTATAAATTTTTGACCAGACTAATATTTTTATTTAGTGGCAGTTCATGTTATTTGTTAACATCCGAACGCGGTGAAGATAACCCATTTAAACAGTCGAATAATTTTTATTTTGTTTTTGTAAATGAGCGCCGTTTCAAGTTCATTCAAGCGAACAGCCAATAAACCAAGGAGATTTGACAAGCCTTCACAGTTAATGACAGGATATGGAAACATTGCAAACACCAAGCTAGACGGCTCGTGAGTAAAATAATCAAGCTGTGCTCAGCCTCTAGAACGACTTTCGAGCTTGGTTTTGCAGAACAGATCCCCAAAATATTGAAGGACAATTCGGAACACTTTCAGGCTTTTTGAGAAACACTTTTCGAAAGCGAACGAGCCAAAAAAAGCCCCGAAATGTATTTCAGACCGAAAAGTTTCAGGACTATTTTTGAGAAACGAACACCAGTTTATTCCTTCGCGGCTCCGCTTTTAGGCTTGGCTAAATCTATATATTATGATTATAGTGTCCTAGAAATTTACATTAATGTTACTGTTAATTCAAATTCTGTAAGAAACTATTGTTCATATAAGAAAAGAAATAGGATTGAATTAAAAATGTTGTTCCTTTTATAGTGACAGTCAATTTGTGTGATGTTGCTTTTTATCTAAGAAACTAATAGGGCGAATGTACCGGAGTTAATTTTACTCTGATTTCAGAGTAACTACAACTCTGATTATGGAGTTAAAATAACTCTAGACTTTGATGGAGCAGAGTTAAAATAACCCTAGTCTTTGATGAAGTAGAGTTAAAGTGACTCCCTCGTTGGAGTCATTATAACTCCGAAATTGGAGTTAAATTTGGGAGTTAAAATGACCCCAAAAAAGGAGTTATTTTTAACCTAAGGTTTTTACTCAACTTTTGGAGTTATAGTAACTCCCATATGGAGTTTAAATAACTCCTTTTATAGAGTTAAAGTGACTCCCCCACTGGAGTTATTATAACCCCGAAATTGGAGTTAAATTAAGGAGTTAAAATAACCCCCAAAAAGGGGTTATTTTTAACCTAAAATTTTAACTCCAGTTTTGGAGTTAAAATAACTCTTTGAAAATTACTGTGTGGTGTTCGTTTCTCAAGAATAGTCCTGAAACGTTTCGGTCCCAAATATATTTCGGGGCTTTTTTTTTCAAAGACTGTTTCTCAAAAAGCCCAAAAGTCAGTTGGGAAAGATTCCTACAATAAGGAGGAACACAGAAACGGCAACAAGACCGCAAAACATATATAGAAAAAATAAAGACGATGGATAAATTTAAAAAATATACAGCTTTGTAAAACCGTCCAGGATTTCGGCTTAAAAAATAAAATATCGGTTCTATTCTTAAACCGAAATCATCATCATCATCATCATCATCATCATCATCATCATCATCATCATCATTATTATTATTATTATTATTATTATGTTTACAAGTGAAACCGGAAAACAATATTATAATTATTAGTTAATCATTAGTAATACACCTCTCATCAAATTAGAACCAGTGTTTTATAAGTTTTAAATAAGCCTCTGTTGTAGGTAATATAAACTTAAATATTTAAGCAATTTAAATGCTTTATTTAGTAAGTGATTTGAAACCGGGATACTATAGTGCAATACGTTTTCCATAGACTTTCTAAAAGTCGTTCGCTTCTTGTTTCCGGTTTGGTGGTAGTAGACCCCGGTGCGAACGACTTTTATCACTTGCAGCGCGCCAAAATTACAGGAGGAATTTTCCTCCTGTAGAATTGACCAATCATAGAACAGCGTTGTCAAGTTCACGTCAATCAAACCAGATCTTCGCCAGACCCGCCAGATAATGATCGATCACGCGTGAAAGATAAAACCAGCAATCTGTTATTTGCACGTAGACTTTCTTGTCGTGTTGTGAGTAAATATAGATTCGTCGATTTTTCTGTTCTTGTTCCTTCATTATTTCATCATGCGCTCAGTTGAGGAGGCAATCGAATATGGCTAAGGAAAGCAAATTACAAAGATGCCCGAGAACATCAGCGAAAAGTTATTCAAGCTTACTGCAGTGGAAAAGATGTGTTTGTTTCGGCGCCTACGGGATCGGGAAAGAGCTTGACATTCGAAGTAGCTCCATACGTTTTGGACTATTTACAGCATGGCGAGAGAGAGGAGGTCTTGTCCATTTGCTTGGTTGTTGTGCCACTGGTCGCTCTCATGAAAGACCAAGTTGCTTCACTACTCGCAGGAGGGATCTCGGCAGCTGCTGTGGGAACAGATTGTTCGAGTGAACAACTCAAAGAAATAACTGATGGAAAGTATTCCCTCGTTTTTGGAAGCCCCGAAGCACTTCTAAACAGCCATCGAGGTATTTTCGCGGGGAACTAAGAAAAAACCTCAAGGCTGTTTTTATCGATGAAAGCCACTGCATCGCGAAATGGTAAGCGGCCGCTTTGTTATTGTTTACAATTTAAATTACACCTTAGACGTAATATTTTCGAGGAAGAGGGCCCTTTATTGACATATCATTCTCTGAGTGTTTTTTAGAACAAAGCATATAGAACCCAAAGACTCCATTCAAATCCAGTGAGAAATTTAAAAGAAATTTAATAAGGTTTTATCGAGAGGCTATTTACATGCAAGACATTTAAACTTTTTCACACAAAATATAAGCGGAGAAAATGAAATAGACCTGCCTAGACGAGCTCGACTGCCTAGACGAGTTTCGGCAAATAATTGCCGATTTCTCTTCAATCACATCTCCGAGAAGAAGCTCCAGATTTCGGCCGGTTTTGGTCTTATCCGACCCAGAAAACAATCTTCTTCGTAAGGCCGCATTTTCAACTGACCCTCCACATTGCAAACAAATATTTTCAGGCACAGGGACGCGAACAGAACATTTCGTTGGAGTGTTTTCCTCCGCCATGAGCTCCAAGCGTAGAATTAACTACATATCGAAAGCGCGAAAATAAGCGGCTTTTGCCTCCAAAAGCCATTACCTGCGAAAACAAAATTTGACAGCTTGACAGTTTAGCGAACAGCTTTCAGAAAGTCTAGACAGTTTTGACACCCTACCCTCTCGGAAAAGTTCGCGCCAAAATCACGTCATTTGATGCGTTCTCCTGCAGAGGAAACAAGTCGAGCTCTCGCGCTCCGCGCTCGAGCTCACGCGCTTCGCGCTCTGTGAGCTCGACTTGTAAGCAAGTCTACGTTTTCTACAGTGTAAGACGCTCTCATACTCATATTTTACTCCTTATATGGTAAAATGACGCTATAGTTGAATGATGATGATGATGATGATGATGAGGAGGATGATGATGATGAGGAGGATGATGATGATGATGATGATGATGATGATGATGATGATGTACCTTATTTACTTGTATTAATTCGCCGGGACGTTTAATTTATAGTAGGAAGTAGTGAACCCTAAAACATCCCAGGGCATTGCTTTCTTTCTTGACTGTCCAATAGTGGTAGTTACTCAGAAGGAGTAGCTTACTGGAGTTAATATGAAATATAATTTAAATTACTGTAAAAGCTCTAATAGCCTTGCTCTCTAATACGCCTTCTTACCTACTACTTGCTAATTAACCGGCCGTCGCTATAGCGACCGCCGGTTTATAAAATGGACACGGTTTTGTGGTGATGGTCAGTTGACTTAACATATGAACAAAGTGCTGTAAAGCTTGTGGTACGGGTACTCAAGAGCGGTACTGTCTTATATAAGACGCATGCGCACATTAGTCTGCTGAATGTTACCTTCGTGTGTTCTTGCCTTTTAATTTACAGTATTTAAGATATGAACGACGAAGGGTTGTTAAGTTTGGGGTTTTTGTATTTGTCTTGTATAACGCATGCGCAGTTGAGTAAAGCAGCTAATAGAATTGAATGCAAAATTGGCTGTGTTGTCTGATCTAGTTAGTGGCTATGGTGAAAATTTTTTAAGCGCAGAAGTTTTTTTATTGGGATTGACATTTTGAGAGATATAAAAATGTGGGAGTCAGAAGGATTTGTGAATGTCAGGAGTATATCACGCTTCTGTGAATGTGATTTGCTTTGAAAGTTGCGTTTTGTATAGGAACGGTGTAATATTGTGCTGCGTGAAAGGCGGTTTCCCTTGGCGTTTTATGGGGGGGGTGGTTTGCGAAGTGGATTGTAAGGTTTCGGATTGGCTAACTTGTATTTCGCAGCGGACAAAAAGGACAGTTGCGTTTTGCCGGTGTGGGTTAGGAAGAGAAGGAATTGGTACTAGTATGATGATACAATATTAGTGGATTGCACCATCAGTACATGATAGTTCTTGTGAACGGAGAGAGATGAGTGTTTATTTGAGGTGAGAAGTTGATACGAAGGAATCGTCATTAATAAGGAGATCAATTAATAAGGTAGGTGTTACGGGTCTTTTTGCATTGAAAGAACGAAAATATCTGAATATTATCGACGGATTTGTGTGGTTTGCGTGTGGTGTTCGCTAAAGGCTACGAGCAGTCTCTCTTTCCGTTCAGAGATAGTGAAGGAAAAGAAGAACAAGCGAGTGAGCGCGAAATCGATTGCGGCTCGACAGGCGCGTTATCTTTCAAAGACGTGGGCGACTTGCGTCCCCGCTCGCTTGTTTACTTTTGCAAGGGGATTCCCGGGTTAGCAAACCGGATTTAAATATCACGTCAGGAGATATGCCTTGACGTGCCCCATACTCTGACGATCTGCTCGAGCTCGTGTTTATCAAGCGTTATATTTTGATTCTACTGCTATGTTCACTGTTTGTATTTAAGGTCTAGGCACAACAGTAAATACTTCGTCGTCCCTGTGTGAGCATTCTCAGTTGTGGACGAGTTTATATCGACATTCAACGTTTGAGTGAATTTGCGTTTTTCAGCACAAATAAATGCGATAAGAAAGATAAGCTGAGTCATCAGAGTTTAAACATTACATCATCCAGTAACGCTATAGTCAAAATATTGTGTCACACAATCACACTTTTCGTCACACTGGTTCGTATAAATAGAGGATTGCGCTAACATTTGTGAAACCTAGGGGTGGGGAGGGTCAGAATGGCCGGTTAAAATGCCCAATGGGCGTTCTTGTTACAAATAAATTATTTGCTTACAATTATGTCATGACATTGGGGCTTGAACATTATTTTATGTTTCGACTGATGCCGGGTATTATTTTACTGCCAGAGGCAGATGCGAAGAAGTGCAGCATTATGCATGTAATTATTTACATGTAATTCAGGTGAATCAATTCATTCATCTATTTTAAGTACCAATCAGTCAATCAATCAACCACTCAACCAACTGGCTGATAAATCAGTCAATCAGCCAATTAAAAAATAACTCATTCAATCAATCAATCAGTCAATCAATAAATCAATAAATCAATCAATCTGTGACTTCAGGGTTGCCAATGCGAATAACAAATGGTCCAGTAATGACTAGTGACTTTATTTGATACACAGATTATGACTCACTCTTTTACTACCCCAGACCGTGATGGCAGGAGATCTCAAGACTTTAGTTCTTTTTGGTTTGATAATTTGTCATCAATAAGCATTGTTACTGATTGCCATAATCTGGTAGCAAAGAAAAACAAAAGGAATGGCCTCTTCCTAAATCATTTCAGAATAGTCTGAAACCTAACAGGCAATGAACTGACAAAAAGGGATCAGACTGTGGTGAATCAGTCAATCGATATAGTTTTCCCCAGAAAGAGAATTCAATCAAATAGGTCTGACTCTTCATTCCTGGGATAGTAGTGGGGGGGTACTCCCCCAAAAAAAGATATGGGGCAGGGTGTGCTCATCAGATATTTTGAAGTAGAGCCCTAAAAGGTGTACTCCAGGATTCATTCCATTTTCATACATCATCCACTTAGTAGTACTGAGGGGTCAGCCAAACTAATCAATGACATCAAAATGTTAAGCAGAAAAAGACAAACAAATATATAACCTTATTTCAAAACTGCTCTTCAAATTTTTTATTTGAATTGATAAAGTGTGTCTGGGAATATAGCTAAAAGTACAAATTTCTCAACCAAACCCTTATAACAAACTGCCAAATTTTCCTGACATCAGGTTGATGGAATAAAAACCTGTAAGAAAAACAAAGCAGATTTTAATTATCGCAATTACCAATAGTAGGACAGTCAGTGTGTACGCGCCAGAGAAAAATGAGAGACTGCTCGTAGTCTATGAGAATGGTACCAACTTGGGCCGGTACGACTTCAGATCGACTCCAAATGCTTACCTCTGTTTACACGAAACGTACGAAACATGAAGCTAGTATAAAATAATTATCATCTTAGGCTGTGTTTACACGAGTGATTTCATATCGGTGTCTGGTCATTTACCGGTGCTGAAGACCGGGATGAAATCGTCCCAGGGTGAACACATTTCAGCTCCAAATCATGTAAACAGTTACAGGTAAATGACCAGACACCGCGATGAAAGTCACCCCGGGATGAGATAAAAGTCATCCCGGGACAAAGTCACTCATGTAAACAGGGCCTTAGGCTGGTTTAACTCATCACTGCTGCTGAACCAATATGAATGACTCGGAACGGTTTGAAATCAGACTGGGGAGCCACTTAAGCATGAACAGGGTTCCAATTGGTCTGAGATATTTGTTTTGGGTATGCACGTTTAATAAGTGGCGTTGGAGCATTCCAAGCTGTTGGATAATAGATAAACTGGATTTTTAAGGATGGGATGGTTGCGGACCATATTACACAAACAGAGTTTAGATTGGTCTCAGGTAAACACTTCATGCCAGTCTGACTTTCAGACCGGTCTCATGTAAACAAAATCGTACCAGTCTGAGTTTTCACCGGTCTCATGAAATCAGGGCGTTACTGCCCCTGGGTCTCTGAGGATGTTGTTAAACACTCTTGAGAGGTGCTCAACTTTAGGCTAAGGGGGTGTTTACATAATACCAGCATGATTTTCATTCTGGTACAAGTTCCTCCTGATTTCCTCTTGTTTCTCTGTATTTGTTTAATGATTACAGCACAAAATCCCATAACTGTACAAGTCATACCTGTGTGAGCTTGCCCCAGCAGTGGTACTGGGTTACAATAATCACTGTGGTACGGAAACCCATACATGGTATAACTGTTTGATTCATTCTGCATTAAGTTTTAACCCTTTAACCATCAAGAATAAATCTTACATCACCATGAAAAATGTATTTTGTAACTTAAGTGGGTACAAGGTTTTCATCACCTGCCCCAGTGGAAGTCTTGATGGAACGCTGATGTAATTTTATCCTTGGTTCAACTTTTATTTTCCTTTGTGAGTATTAGGATTGCCAAATTTTCTTTTTCCGAAAAGGCTGTTTTAGCCACCCAGTCTTCTATGTGTTTACACGACAATATAAAACAGATCATGCTCAAATTCCACACTACAGAAATTTGTGCTTGTTCTCACACACTTAAAGGCAGATGGTTTAAATTATGTTTAATTATGTTTGACTGGGTTCAGAAATTGGAATCAAACACTGCTGTATGCATATTATTGGTTTAATTGTGTTCAACTACCGAACCCAAATTAAACCGATCATTGCATTTGACCCAGTTCATTTTATTGAACAGTAAGATAGTACGTAAGCTGGGATAATTATATGATTGATATCTTCCATGTGCATACCTTCACTGTAAGAAAGGCTGCATCACTGATCACTGCTGACATATACATGCCTAGTGTAGATAAAAAAGGATCAGTGAAAACAACAACTTCAGGGCTAAAAATTGACAGTCTCCTGGTTGCCAGTAGCAATTTAAAACTGACCAGGGCCACTAAAAGTTGAAGTTTGTTTTTATTGACATGTGACTCCAGTCTTACTTAGAGTTCTACAGTATGTGGTACTTTTACCACATGATTATTGGCGAAATCCCTGGGTAAAAGACTTACTTCTCACCCGGGTTGGGAGGGGTCTATTCAAGTAAATATGGTTTTAAATTTTTTGATTTAGACAAGAGGATTTTGAAAGCCACTTTATCTAAATGGCCTGGTCCACTATACTAAGCGAGCAAGTGAAAAGAACCTGGGGACGAGGTTGGAATTCAAGGATACTGGCCCGAGTTGCAATTCAATGATTCAAGCACGGAAGTTAATTTTTTACCATGCAAATTATGGAATAACTTAATCATTAAAAGTAGAGAATGAGATGTACAAAAAAGTTACATCCACCTGCTTTGAACTCGATTATCTTAAGCATATTTTCCCAAAAGTGATCAACACATGTACCTAATTCGAAATTTAAATTTGTTGTTTGTCATCAAATCATGCCAACTATAGCTTTGAACCTTACTTGATCTAAGAAACATTCGTGAGTCATTAGATGTATATAAATAATTTGCAAGCAGTGAAGAAAAGCCCAGCTAATAAACAAATGGAGTTGGAGATAAAATACAGTATGTTATGTGTTGTTATGTTGTTATGAGATGTTTACAACACGTAAGCTTAAATGATGCTACACAAAAGAATTTTAAAGCTTATCTGCCAGTATCAACATTAGGAGAATAGCCTGACCTTCTTGCTTTAAGCAATAGCTGTTTGAAACATTAATTTTAACAGCAACGCTGTAATTAAAGTTACTGAAAACATAAAGGATGCGATGCTACACTTTTACTTGGCCAACAAATAACATACGATTCACAGACGAGTGTACAAAAACTACATCACTTTATATAACGTTTATTTAAGACTTACGAAGCTTAATAAACTTTAGTTACCAACCTAAGTGTCTATCTTTCGGCTTTTTGCTACCGGAACGAAAATGGCAAATTATTTAAGCACTGGACTAACGATATTATATTACATTAAACTATAAGGATCGATCGGTAAAGCCCCGCTAATATATTAAGCTGTTTACCGAAGACAATAAAAAGCTATAATTACACGTACCTGACATGAGCAATGTAGCGAAAAATGAAGTGCTGTCCTCTTTCCGAGAAACCATTAACAATTCTTTAGCAGAAATGGACCACAGAAAGCTAAAACACCTTTTCACCCCATTTTTCAGCTTTTGTCGCTAGCTATGCCGCCGCGCCTAAAAAGTGCACCAGTCTTCCTGAGTAATCCGTGACATTGGTGCCCAGTACTCCGCGTGCCTTCAAATTCACATTCCTAAGCTATATGAAAAAGAATTTTAAAAAAACTGTTAACGTAGTTAGAAAGAGCATAGTTTGAAACCAAATATGCTGATTCGTTTTTACATTTATATTAAAACCTCACAAAACAGGGGATTATCAAAAGTTTAAGGTTCATTTTTCATCGTGCTTTTTTCAAAAGGAAAAATAATAATCGACGTTTTTGAATAACTTGCAATTTTTTCTCCAATATTCCTGTGAGAAATTACGAATTTATTGAGCTTAAAGCAGTTTTAAAGTGATTTGAATTTTCTGTGCACGTGACCAATGACGTCACAACAGTGAGCATATCATGGTCGTTACTTTCATGTGAAGTTCTATTAACCAGCCAAGCTTTGTTTCTCTCCGCCTTAAACTACCATAGCTACTGACTCCTTACCAGTCCCCTGGGAAATGCCCCTGTACAGAGCCACCTTAACTTTCAATTGCCAGATGTCAACTGGCAATTTCCATATTGCCCATTCCAATGACTATCAGGGCACGTTATCTGCTTTTGAATTGATGGAGGCCTGTTCTTGCAGTGAGCTAAAACATATTTTTTGCCATAGTCACGTGAATAATGACGTCATCGCCCTAACGTTAATATCAGGGATAACTTTCACGAAGTTGTAAATAACACATGGTACAGCATTCTCTTCGACCACTAATTAACTAAGTTATTTTGCATTGAAATTTTTCTGGTGCAAAGCATTCTGGGAAGGTTCTTATTATAATTATAATATTGTTTTTAATTATTAGTAGTAGTAGTAGTATTACTTTATTTGAAAAGGAAAACCCCGTGTT
The DNA here is from genome assembly GCA_964030785.1 of Siderastrea siderea. Taxonomy (NCBI): domain Eukaryota; kingdom Metazoa; phylum Cnidaria; class Anthozoa; order Scleractinia; family Rhizangiidae; genus Siderastrea; species Siderastrea siderea. The sequence goes on along the minus strand of OZ034971.1, from coordinate 24,663,123 downwards.
TAAATTTCATTTCTGTCCTCTGTGTTTGGTGACCTGCAACCTTAGAAAATTGGGGATAATCGCCAAAAAAAAGGTGTCACAAGGAATTTCTATCAAGTACAGTTGCAAGTACAATTGCTTAAGGCTCATGCAATGTTGATAGTTTTCAAAAACACCATCCTATATGTGATTGAAAATTGAACGAGAAAGTTGTACGATTACCATAAATACCAACAAAATGGATGCTACTCAAAACTTGAATGCACCTTTGCAATAAAGGAAACTTTGCAGCACTTCCGTAATCTAAAATGGCATCATTTTGACCCCGTTCACAAGAAATATGAGTCATCTATTAAAAAAAATTGGAGTAACCCGGCAAGGGCGCTTGTCTGAATCCACCACTGCTAACGTTGGGTATCAATAAAGCTATGTTATCAGATAACAGAAAATTAATAAACATCAGACCCCAAGTAAAACGCTGGCCTCGTGTAAGCATCGATTCATGGCAGCTGATATTTTACTAAATGCTGGGAACAATACAATAATTATTTAAGGTCACATTCAAAGCTGTGCTTACCCCTGTTTGAAGTAACCCACTGTTTCCAAGGTCTTCCCTTTTTCGTAGCTTTCATCATCTTTTCTTTTGTGCATGTAACTTTGAAGGCACAATCTCATACACATCAAGAGGCAGATTTTCTACTTCCTTTGCTTCTTGTTGGTTAACTAATATAACACATTTCTGAAAAATAAAATGTAAATACGGTCTCTGGTTGGCAAATCCAGCACGCAGGGATCTTGCAACTACAGGAGGGAAAAATATGCGTCATTCAACAGAAAATATTGTATGTGCACCTCCTTTCTCCAAGGAAGGGACATTATGCCTGTTGGCTAAACACATCCGCTCAAGAACTTCTCTTTAGGGAGGGGAATATGAATCACACAATAAATTATTTACAATTAGGAAAACATATTTTCAGTGAATATACTTGCCCCGTTAAACCTTGGCCAACAGAAAACTATTGTGTGTGGAACAAAATAATTCAATTTATGTTAGACTTACACTTCAGACAATGGCCGTCTGCTACTCTTTGATGGAAGCTGGCTGTAAAATATCAAATGAATACTTTTCATTCAATCATACATGCAACTCATAATTTTGAAGATCCAGGTAAGGCAAACAGGGTCAACAACAATGCTGTTGGCCAAAAACAATGTTGGAAAATGTTCCAGCATGTCTATAATGAAAGCGGCAAGTTCACACTTTGTCAAATACATTTGTTGATGAAATGTCAATACATAGATATATCATGAATTGAGCATGTGTGCATACTGCTAAAAAAGCCCAACGTTGTTTGTGGTGCACTGAGTGGCAATGATAAAGAAACGTTGGGGCCAGTTGTCCCAAACTTCAAACTCCAGTCAGTAACTGAAAACCATCTTTAGCATGGGTTGAACATTAAGGTTTTGACTAACCAATTTTAATATAAGATCTAAGAACAAAACAAACAGTTTTCTTTCAACTGACTCTCAATGACTGTCTTTGCTGTACTTTTACAGTATTTATAAGGTTTTAAAGACTATGTTGTACAATGATGCCTTTTTGGTGTGATCAAATAGTATTTTTATTAGAAAAAGTCAATCCACTGACGTAGTAGTCACGTGACCGTCCATCCGTACGTTCGTCCGTCCACATCACAGGTTCCCAATGTAAGGTGGCACACACTTGAGATAACCCTGTGCTGTATCCCGCGTTTTTGGCGCGTAATCGCATGGTGACCTGCGTTTTAGCAGAGACAGCAAAATTCAAAAACAATTTTATTAATGGAAAGAAAAAGGTCAAAAGAATACTCAGTTGTCTTTTTAGTGGAAGGCGAAACGTTCAAGTTATGAATTTGCCTTCGAGGAGTTCATCTTTGTTGTCGGTTCTGCTGGGAACTCGGTCGCCACAACGCTTGAGTTCACAGCATCTGACAGCGGTCCTGACGCCAAACCTAACAGACCTAATGCCTTCTGGTTTTTCTGTCCACAACCATGGTTTTTTGCGGCGGTCTGAACACATTTTCCCAGAAAATAGTCCCGTGTTTATCGTAACACGGTAACTTGCGTAACTCCAGTAACATCGAATCGAGTCGAAGTACATTGCTTGAATTCGCAGCATTTGGCAATGATTCGCACTTGAAACATAGCAGAGCTATTGCCTTCCTGTATTTTCTGTCTACAACCATGGTTTTTGTAGCGGTCCGCACACATTTCCCCCCCAAAAAATGGTGTATATTGCAATCGAGCTGTGATCGATAAACAGCTGTTTAAGTATTAAAATGAAACCCAATAATGGTGACCTTGCAGAGGTTGTGCAGAGGTTGCCACGTTTCAATTACAATCAAGTGAATCGGCGGCTCGGTAGTTCGACTCTCAGAGGAAGCAAATCCTTTTTTTTCCTTTTTTCCTGTTTCTTTTTTCGGTTATTACTTTAAAAAATGAATAAGTTACAGCAATTAAAAAGGGTGGAGCTCGGCTTTTAGGCTTGGCTAAATCTATGTATTAGCATTCGCATACAGCGACTGAACAGAAACCATTTCTTGTGGCTTTGAATTTCCTTGTGATCTCTCTTTGCTAAAAGAAAATCTTCTGTCCTGGTCGGCACATTGAACATCGGACTAGTTTTGTTGAGTAGGGTATTGTTATGGTCTTGACAACCATTGTTATTCAGTCGTGCGCTTTAGAACCATTGCTCGCAGGGGCGAGACGCCCCATTTTGGAACTTATTCAAACTTAACATTTTAAAACTGAAAGGGATAGTGGATCTTGATCACCAGTTTTTAAAGTTTAAACGGATTCTGTTCAAAAAAGGATCAATCTTCCATTTGCTCTGCTTGAAAATTTGGAAGTCGGTGTAAGTTTCAAGAACATCGCTCTTCAAATAGGCTTCCACACGAAGAAGGCCCGTTTTTTGGAATTTTCAAGTGTAAAGGGATAGACTTTAAACTTTATAAAACTCATTTCTTTAAAAACGAAATGAAAGATACAGCATTCCTCTTCAAAAAGTCGTGCATGGATGTTTCAGTTAAGGCCTCTGGAAATCAGAAAAGCGTTGAGTCAACGCAACTGAGGCAATTTGGCTCCTTTCTTCTATTAATATTCTGGGCTTTTTAGAGCGCGCTCGCATTTAAATTTGCCGCTTCAGCGGTCATGAATAATTAATGATGTTCAGGTATTCTGTACGATGTATCTTGTTGTGGAAGGGTTTTTAATATTTTTTCTTTATTTTTTCCTTCAAACATCACACTTCAAAGCAATGACTTAGTTTGTGGACACCGATGGGTCTATTTTTTACTGTGTAACCACGGTGACCATTTCGCAGCGAAAAACGTATCAGTCTGTGCCTATTAAATTATTTAATACTGTTAAGACGGACACCGGAAAGACTCTCACAAAACAAAAAAAAAGAAAGTTGTATCTTTTCTCGTGGTCTTCAGGGGAAATATCTGTATATGAAATAAATATAATATTAAAAAAAGAAGGCAAACAAAGGAGTGTGAGACAAATGATTACACTTTGGCACTTAAGCAAACTTATCAACTGTTCGCCAACAGTTTGCCTTGGTTAATCGGCTTACTTAATTGGTTCCCCGTCTTGCCACGTATGGATGACTTCAGGATACACTACATAAAAAACAGAGGTGGGAGCGAGACACATTTGCCATATGTTGTCACAGGCTAAATTAAATTGTACGTGTAAAGCATTCACACCGACCAAGCAGAACGTGTGTAATTCAAACCATTTTCAAATTGAAAAACAAGATAACAAAACAAACAGCCATAAAAATTGAAACAATAAAAGACAGCTGAATTTCAATTTAAATGAAAACTACACTTGGTTAAGAAAACGTCTGCTGGAACAAAGCATTTTTTTCTGTAAAAGAAACACTAGAAATTCCGAAAATTACTAGTGACGTGCCGCGAATAGTCAATCGTTTTGTGCACACTGTATTTTTTTTCTTATAATAAAAACGATGAATCAGGCACGTGTGAACAACCTTTTAGGAAATGGGGAACGACAGTTATATGTCCTTTTGTTTGCCTATGTTATTTACTTGCACTATGAATACGCCAGGTTTTCAAAAACTGCACAAAATAATACTTATATTTTTTTAAATTCTTTATTCAACGAACCATTCAATCAAAAAGCCAATCATTTAATTAATTTTAAATTCATTTATTATATCATTACTGGCTAAAGCGATCATCAAATGAATCAGTTAACCAATCACTCTCAATCAATAAGCAAGTGAATAAATCAATTAATCAGTGCATCAAAATGTTTCATTCAGTGCCGTTTAGAGCTTTATTCTACCCAATGAACATTTGATACAAGTTACGCTAGCAATTCATAGGATGTATCAGCCGCATTCATTTGCTAATTTCTCTTAGAGAAAAAAAACCCACGCACTTAAATTCACTACCTTTACTCTCTTTACTAAGGTTCTAAAAGGACTGTTGTTACCACGAAAGTTTTTACCATGGTGACATTTTACTAAAACGTAAAAAAACGAGTCGCTTGCCCAAACTAATCCTGCACTACAAGCTAATGATATGCGTGGTTGATGTTCCTTGAATTTAGCTCATTTATATTCCGGGATCTTTTTAAATCGGCATTTACGGTTCTTCTTCAGGTTACTATCAGCAACTAGCGCGAGGTTTTCATTACGATGTTACCATTCACGATGTGTACTTAGGCGTAACGTCCGAAACGTATCGTCTTTTGCTCCTCAAAGAGGACGTCATCACCAGCTACACGGCAGTTCTGCATCTGTGAATGCGATAGATCAGTTATATCAGATTGGTCAAATGATTTTGCCGGGTATTCTTCGCTTGAAAAGTTAACAAAAGATTGCCGGGAAAAGCATATAATTAAGGATTTCATTCACAACTTGCTAAGTCACATTCAGAGCTGCCATGATGTCATACACTGATTAATTTTGCTGAACATTCGTTACAGATATATAAAGAATTCTTAAAATAAAATGTTGCTTTTTGTTCTCATTCAGGAAAAAATCTCGAGTGAGTACCTGAACTGATTACTCTCAGAGCTTCAAGCGAACCACCTGAGATCACTCCACTTGGACAAAACATACTTCTGTACGGCAGGACTCATTTTTGTTTATTGTTTTCGGTGGAATAGCATTCTTAACTTACATTGTACATTGCTACCCGACAATACGCCTGTTTAACGCTATCTAATTCTGCTTTATATTTACGTTTGTATATAGTCATGAAAAGTCATACTCGACAAACTGAAATCGAACTTAGTAACATTGATAAGCGCTGATGTACGGCCGCCAAGTTGGTGAAAGTTACTTACGACGTAAGAAGGCCGAGCACTTATAACACTAGATATAAAATTAAAGATTCAAGAAAGGCAAAAGTAGCAGGCGTGATATGAGGCTTCTACATGAGCCGAAATCCTGTCTGATTGTTTACTACTCACCTCAAAAACCAGTTTAACTGGTTTTGTCCCTCTGATGACCTTAAGTGCATATTTCTTACAATTCATCTCGAATTGAACGCACTTCTTGCCTCCAACTCTTGGTGCAATCTCAAATTCTTAATCGATAAATAAATAAGTAAGTAAATTTTAAATGAGTAAATAAATAAATAATACAGAATTGAGTCACAAAAGCTTGGCCATGGCCAACGAATTTCTACATCTGCTCAAAATTTTCCCCAACTTTCGAAAAACAACCAAAATTTCAATAGTTTGTGGGCTCCTGATCTTTATTAGAGCTAGTAATAATCAAAGACGTTGTATATATTTATTGTTGTTCGGTTTTCTGGAAGGGGAGGGAGATATTACTGCTGTACAAGACTGGAATATGGAATGCTTTAAATGCAACATGTTACATACAATAACACTAAAATTCTCTCTGATTAATGCATTCATTTAACTAAAACAATTTAACCGTTCCAAGAACAGCAAGGACTACTACAAAGTACATAGGTTCGCACTTAATTGTAAAATTATTTGGAAATGATCTATCGCACGTTACTTTACACTGCACCTTAACAGCGGTGATGTTGCATTGATTAACGTAAACCTTGATTAGATTTCCACTGCCACACTTGTGTGGATTACGGGAGCTAAGGCTGACAAGCGTGGATTCTACGTGTACACAGACCATCATCACGGCCACAGCCTAGGATAAAAGAAAACGGAGCATCGATGTGGACCCTACTCTACTCCTAATCAAATTTCTAATCAAGAGAGAGAGAGAGAGAGAGAGAGAAGTAACTGCATTACTAGTTTAAAAGAGTTGCTTACTGCAAAGATGCGCCACTGTCTTCAGCTAGTAGTTATATACTTCGGAAAGAACTGATCATTCACTACAATGTGCTCAGTCAAAGCTGCCCACTTTTATTTATACTAGTTTCGGAAGCATTTCTGAAGTATTTGAAGAATTTCGCTATACAAAGCCTAATAAGTAGACTAAATGGAAGGCACCGAAAGGGGAGGGAAAAGTTTTTTTTTTGTTTTTTTTTTATTTTTTTTTTGTTTTGTTTACCGTAATGATTCGCATGTTTTAGTGCTAACGAAAGCGATTTCCTACAGTGTAACTGCGAAGGTATTTACCCTGAATCCCGGCGTAAAATTTGTTTCATTGTTGTCGCTAAATATAAGTCCACAAAACAGCAAAAAATGTCACTTTTCATTGAAATAGGCTAGTTTTCTCGGACCTTAATTATTGGTGCTTCGGGGGTCATGAATCTCTTTTGCAACCATAAAACAGATGTCTTTATTAAACAAGACATAAATGATACATAATGGCAAACTACTAAGAGCCGAAGCGTATTATCTTTTTCCGCCACTCAGTCTTCGCGTTGTACTCCCTTCTTGTAACTGGTCAATCATTTTTCTTCTGGTGTAACTTTCAACCTTTTCTGTCAAATATCATAACTTAAATCCAAGTATTGGCCGTTTCGCAGGGAAAACTGATAAATACTAAGGAAAGCATAAATATTGCTGAAAGGGAAACTGGAGAGGCTTTGACAAAACAACACAGTTGCAATTTTTTGCAGGGCTCTTTAACGGAAAAAATATCTGTAAATGCTGTACATATTGATATAGTAATTATTAAAAAAGAAAAGAAAAAATACGAAATCGTGTTAAAACATTTCTTCATCAAGTGGCCGTACGAACGCTCAAATCATAAATTTATCATGGCTCCCCCGCATTCCCATGCATGGATGACTTTTGTATGATACTCAATAAAACCAGTAAAGGGAGCGTGACTCATCTGCCGGATGATTATATTGCACTTGACAAGCGTTGGCTTCACCCAAGTAGTGCGTGTGCAATCCAAACCATCTTTTAATTGAATGGCTAAAAAATCGGACCAGCAAAAGATATAGCAACCCTTTATGGACAGAAAATTAAAAACAATCCGATGTGGTTCTAGGGGTCTGAATTTAACTTAGCAAAAACTGATTCAATTTAACCACGCAGATTTATAAACTGTTGCTAAAAAAATTGATTTTCGTCCTTCTGTGAACGAAGCTGCCAAAACACCGCAAATTTTTTTAATACTTTATCAATGAGCTGCGTATTTCTAATTGTTTTGTGGTAACTACGTACATTTTTTCCTGTTAGAAAATGGATGAACCAGGCCGTGAGTGAACAAACGTTGGGAGCCGCTGGAACGTCAAAGATATTTGATTATTCAGTTAATAGGTTACTCTTTCTTTCAACAGTTGGCTGTCTATTTTCAAACGTTCAGCGATGATTAACATATTGGCGATGAACGTTTTACCGAAATTAGAGCCTTAAACCAAAGAAATTGGCTTAACACAAAACACGCTAGCCTATTAAACTGTTAAGGGTGTAATTCTACGGGGTTGATAGCTCGAAAAAGCATGTTGAAACATTTCTTGGTTGAGATGCTTAACGGAAAAATTTGATTTCGCCATGGAAATTTAACGGAAACACCAAATTGCCTGTCTATATAACGAACATGTCTTAAATTAACCTCATGCGCTAAGCTGCTTCAAGCTTCCTTAATCAAACACGCTCACATAAAACGGAAAAAAATTCGAAACTAGTAACCTGCCGGCCACATGGCCCTTGAAGGATAGAGTTTATCTACATATACTGTGAAGAAATCATTATTGATAACAAATAAAAAGATAAATAAATAAAAATGAGAGATGATGAAGATACATGAGCGTGCATTAATCTCCAAACGCAACTTTTGAAGACTGCATAATTATGATTTATCACAGCTTAATGCAATAGAACGCCTCGAGTTAATGAGATTCGATTATTTTAAAAATTTCAAGAATTTAGTATTACCGTATTTTCTCGATTAAACGCCCGACCAGAATAAACGCCGGGTCTAGAAGGCCGAGTTTTAAATAAACGCCCCTGGCGTTTATTCGGGGTCCCGGCGTTTATTTGAGGTCCCGGCGTTTATTCGAGATGGCCGATATTAAATCAGGATTTTATGTTGTGACTGCATACTAGTTCTCTTTCTACCACTATATTTGAATTAATACACTAATATTCAAACCAAACCTTTTACAAAAGTACCCCTTGCTAAAACAGATGAAACAAACGTCGCATCAGGTATCGTGTCAAACTCTTTTAAATCATGAATGGTAACCGCTTTTCTGCGGGCACCATTCAGGCTTTTCTGTACACCAAGCAAGGATCATCTCGAGCGTTTCTCTAGCGTTTCTACGGGTGATGTAGCAGCTCTCGCAAGGTCTCACATGAATGGCTCGCTACCCTTCGAGAAAACAATAGAACAAACAATATGAACAATACCCCTAGCCCCAAACACAATAGCAGCTGCTACACTAGAGGACCACTAGAATTACAAGCTTACGAGAGCTGCTACACTACTGGTTTCTACAGCGGTTCCTTTCAACTGAATCGTTCCATAATTTTGCCTTTCTCAGAACTGATGGAGAAGGAACCTCGCCACCGCTTTGTTCAAAATTGCTTGCACAGTACGTTTGCTGTCGAGCAGTTACCGATACACTTCCTCCGTGTTTCAAGCACGGCGAAACGTAACGTTGAGAAGAGTTCAGTCACTGTTTCTGTCAGTGATGTTTTTTTGATAAATAACTTACCAGATTCACTTAGATGGAACAAAGTTGATGGCATTGTTTCCCCTTTTTTAGAAGTCTTTGTTGAAATTTAGTTCTTGGTTAAATAAACTTCCAATACTGAAAAATGCTTTTAATAAATAAACGCCGGGCCCCGAATAAACGCCGGGTTTGAATAAACGCCGGGTCTACGAGGCCGAGTTTTAAATAAACGCCCCCGGCGTTTAATCGAGAAAATACGGTACTTTACTATAATAACTCTAAATGTGGTGGGATGCAGATAGCAATCGCTTGAAGCCCACTCGTTTCCTTGTAATTGTCACTCGTTAGTTTTGTCACACTCCCGACCTAGGTTCCGGTCAGTTTTATGAAAAGCAGCAACGCTTGTGTTTTCATCGCAATGAGTACACACATGCTGTTTCCTGGTTGCCACTGACATCAGTAAATTGCAGCTTAACTGCTGAAAAAAACGACTGTTTGTAACGAGATTGCTACGTGTTCCTTCATTTGAGATATATTGGAAAGTTGATAATTTAGCGCGTACAAACTTCACAAAATTTGGACGATTTTTTACGTGTTCTTTCCGTGTTCTCAAATACCTGTTGAAATCAACAATACATTTCCTGTTATGAATTATAGAAACAATTTCGTGAGATAACACTACGAGCGGCCTTTGTCTTCGTCTCGCATCTTTTATTTCCGATTTTTGGCTGTACCATCCTTCGGAGTCTATTCTGAAGTCTTAAGAAGTGTTTTAACGTGTGCGCATTTCGAGCTAAAAATTCTCTTAGAACGCCCTTGCCCTTGACTACTTTCTCCAGATCTTAATGGCTTTTTTATTATTCGACATCTTTCCCTATATTTTTCTTTTTTGATCCTACTTATGTGTGTTTTTAAGTGAATTTTAACATTTATTATTTCTGGCCTGACCGCCTTTAGGACCACCCCTAATTCAGTAAATTGTTTGATAAGCAAAGAAAAATCATGATTTAATCACTAACGCGAAATGCCCCTAAATCTGTTGCGTTTTATTCATTGTTACTTAAAATTAGCACAATTATCCGTTGCAAAGCGGGGGAGGTCTTTATAAGGCGTTAAAGCTGGTGTCTAGCGATGATTTCTGTTTTTGTTGTTGTTGTTGTTGTTGTTGTAACGGTCCTCTTCTGACCAGGTAACAAAGATCATCAGTTTTAGGTCGCAAATGTTTTATACAATGTTAAGAGGGTGAATGAATATCTCTGAAAAGCTGTTTCCAGCGTCCCTTAGGAAACAGAAAAGGATTCCCAAGCGTTCTCTGAGTTATACTTTAGAAATTATTAAGCCACAAAATGCAGATTGTATAGCAGACTGGATTGATTAAGGCGCTACAGTTCTACTTTGCGACTAAAAAACTCCGAGAGTAAACTTTTGTCTTCATAAGAAGCAAAAAGCACGAAAACATGATGAAGAAGACCAATTCGTCAATTACCTAAACGAAAGGACAAAAACTTAACTTAACTGAGTAACCCCCCAATCCCCTGGGGGAGCCGGAGTCCGTGAAGATCACAAATAATAATAAATAATAACATTTTCGACGTCGTCTAGCGAGCGTACCCATTGTTTTGATCATCATCCATGCACTCTATTCCCGTGAAAGTTGCGTTTTCTTTTGACAAAAGTGCTCAAAATTAAGCTGTGTAGAATTATATTTGATAGAGTTTAATCCAGGCTTAGACCACAACTTTCTTAACAGTTGGCTGGGTTTCTTTCTTTTTAAGACAGTTCGGTCATCATTTTTTTTTATTTGTAAGACTCCATGGTGGAAGCGAATGCTTTTCTCTTTCATTCAGTTTAGTTGTGACACTGTGTGTCACGCTCCCGCCGCTGGAATCATTTAATGTTTAAACTGAAGTCAATCATACGTTGCAAAGCGGGGGAGTCATTTACTAAGCCATTAAACCGTTAAACAATCACCATTGAACAGTCAACTTGAGCGCAAAATATGTAACCATTGCTTTAATATTTGTCCTTCAGAAGGAACTGTTCGGAGCTAATAATAAAAGGCAATTTAATTTACATCTTTCTAAGTAGTATTTATTTCCTGCATGCAACAGGTAGATTCACTGTTCAGCTCATTTCGTCACAGACTTCACAAACTCAATAAAATAACCGATCAATATAGCTCTTTATCCAATCGTGAATGAATAAGCAAGAGCACTTCTGTCCATCTGAATCGACAGGAACATTCTCGAAATAAGGAAAACAGCGAAATAGCCAGAGTGCAGAAGTCACGTACTCGCGATTTCCCGCCAAGAAAAGATGGCATTCTCCACACCCCATTGGGTTGTCTTAGGACTGCCCTCCCCCTACCAAAGAGTCTGTACGGACGGCCGTACGGGCGGGCGTACGCTGACGTCATAACCAATATTTCCCGGATCGATAGATAACCAAATTTGCTTAGCAATGGTGCTCCGCTACAATATTAAGAAATACAGAAACGAAAAAAGGGAGAGTGTATTGACTACTTGAGACAAATTCATGATTACAGTTCCGGCGGTCAAGCAAACTTCTCAACTGTTCGTTAATAATTTTCCTTGGTTAATCGGCTTACTTGATTGGTTCCCCGCCTTGCCACGTATGGATGACTTAAGGATACTCTAAATAAAAAAACAGTGCCATATGTTGTCACGTGCTAAATTAAATTGCATGTGGTAAGCGTTCGCACCGACCACGCAGAACGTGTGTAACCCAAACCATTTTTAAATTGAAAGACAAGCTAACAAACAAGCAGCCTGGAAATTTGAAACAAACAACACAGCTGAATTTTAATTTCAATTGAGAAAAGCAATATGTGTTTTCTTAAAAGAAAACATCTCCTGGAACAACACATTTTTTTCTGTGCAAGAAAGGCATTATTGGCCTGACAATAAAAATTTTATGATGTCCCTCGCTGTCATTGATTAACTTCAATTTTGAGCACGTGAGGGATGGACAATACTCTAGGGGTATCCTTGAATTGGTTAGTGGGTATACCCTCTAGACCTGTATGCCATGTGCTTCTAGCGATCTAGCCTCGAGCAAGTTGTTGAGTTTTCGGAGCTACAATTTTATACCTCTTTTCGCCTTCTTTGTCAGGTAAGCGTGTTTTAGCTCCCCATTTCCTCTGCTGATTGCATTCAGGACCGTGTACGTATTTCCACGTATTTTTCTTCTGTATATCTTTTGTTGTTACGAACCTTGAGTTCGCTTGCTTCGCTCGTATCCGCCCGCTCGTATCTTCGCTTCGGTAGTTCATTATAATTCCGTCATTATGAATAATTCAGTTCGTCCTAAGGCCCTCATCATTGGGCATTCTTTCGTCCGTCGTTTAAAGGACGACCTCCTGCGGAATTTTGACTCTCGTGCATCCCTTGATTTCGGGCTAGATCGAAGCATGGAGGTTTTGTTGCATGGCGTCGGCGGGCTTCGCGTTACTCAACTTCGCCGCATTATTTCCCAGAAAGTTCGCGATCTGTCGCCAAATGCTGTGCTTTTGGAAATCGGCACGAACGATTTGGGTTCTATTTCACCCGAAATTGTGGGCTCCGACATTCATGATATTGTCGAATATTTACATTTCTCTTTAGGTATCAAAATGGTGGGTGTTTGTTTAGTGATACCTCGTAGGGTTCGCGAGTCGGGCTTGCCCGACGCTGGTTTCAATCTTTTGGCCCTGAAACTAAACCAGTACCTTTCTGTGTTGCTGGATGATACTCCTTTCGCTTTTGTCTGGCATCACGAGGAGCTGGAGTCGCTGGATCGCGCCATTTTGATGCCAGATGGTGTTCATTTGAATCCACATGGCCAGTACAAGCTCTACCGGAGCTATCGTGGTGCACTTTTAAAGGCTTTGCCTTCGTCGTCTTAGAATTTTTCACGGGGGTTATAGGCTCTTAGTAACTTGCTTTGTGTTTGTACTGTAATAATGTACGCCTAGAATATTGATTATTTCATCATTGTTGGCCTGGCGCCCACTTAGCTGTTTTCGTGTCACATGGTTAACGTTCATTTATGGCCTCCTACGTTTGCAGGCTTTTTTGTTTTTATTAACGTTCATTTATGGCCTGCATTATTATTACTTGATTTGTTGGCCTGGAGCAGCCTTAGCAGGATTAATTTTTTTTTTTTGATTTTTTGTTGGCCTGTTAAGTTGGCCTGGAGCCCACTAAGCCATTTGTTCGTGCTACTTTATTGCCTGCTTAAAGCCTGATTCCTTATTTGTCGGCCTGAGCAGAATTAGCACGTTGCTTTGTTTTAATTTACTTTTTGGCTTCGTGCTCATTTATGGCCTACTTTGTTTTTGTTAGCCTGGAGCATACCTTGATTTTACTTTGTTTCTGCTCATTTATGGCTCTCTTTATTTTGCAGCTTCATGGGGTGGCACTATGCGGCGACACTGTGTTTGTATAGTCTGCCATGCCACCCTGCTGCGCTCGTGTTGTAATTGTTTTTATGTTTGTTTTTGTGTGTTATTTGAGCGATGATCACTTTTGCAGCAGCTTAACCTACAAACCAGCCTTCTTCGTGGGGGTTCGCTTGTCTGGTTCTTTTTGTTTATCCTAGAATGCCTCGTGCTGCCAGAAATCGTCGCCAGGCTACACGCCCCGCCCCACCGGCCATGCGTCGCAGCCAGAGGAACATCCGGCCTCCGGCCCGGTTAATCAATTCTGCCACTTCCTTCGATGCTGCAGCAGTGTCTTCCACCGCCACTTCTACAATTGTGAGTAGCCTCAACAACAGTGTGCCCCACACCACACCATCTGTCACCCAAGCAACAAGCACCTCCAACTCCATCATGGCTAGCAGCTCCCTCATCCAGAACATCACTCAAGCGGTGACCCACCAGGTGCTACAGACCCTTTCCACACACGGTTTGGTGGCTGCCAGTATTTCGGCGCCCTCGGCTGCTCCACCTCCCTTCCAACTATCCCATGATGGGGCTCTTGCTGTACCACTGGGGGCAACCTCGGGGGCAGATGCCAGCGTACAGGGGTCGGTGGCATCTGTCCTCCATAATCTTTCAGGTGAGCCGTTGGGGGTGGGGGCTCCGGCTCCAGGACAGGACAGGCCCAGGGATGTTTTTACCTCCACGAGTCTTTCCATTGATTGTCGAGTCCCTGCTAAGCTTAAAGCCAAAATATGGGCTCATGAATATTTTGATTTTGGTTTGCTGCTTGCCAACTCCCCTACAGAGCCACAGTACCATTTGTCTGTCACCACATTGGCAGCCTCTGGCTCAGCAGGCCTTCCCACCCTGTGCCTGGAGCCCACTAACAAGGCAAAGCCCCTGACTTCTATAGATGCTTGGACTTCTGCCTTTCAAATTTTTGTGGGGGTATATACAACCAAATTCCCCCAGGAAGCCCCTGCCCTCATGAAGTATGGTTAGGTGGTTCGCGATTTGGCAGCGCGGGGGGCCAACTGGCGGTATTATGACACCAATTTCCGCTATTTAAAGCAACAACAGCCTGCCAGCTTGGCTTGGAATGTGGTGCACTGGGAGTTGTGGATTCGCTCACAGAATCTATCAACCACAAAACCACCCAGGCCATCGAATGGGGGGGCTAACCCTGTTTTCATCCCCCATGGTTACTGCCGAAAGTTCCATCGTGGTGGTGCCTGTGCTGGTTGTAATTTCAAGCATGAGTGCCATAAGTGTCATCGGCTGCATCCGAGCTCCAAATGCAATTTTCGTCCCCCCAGTGCACCACCCAGCTCCACCTCTGTCGCTGCCAAATCCCGACCTACCAACTCCAGTCAGGCTAAATAGGTTAGCTCCACTACTCACAGGATATTCGATTAGCGAGACTCAATTTTTGATTTGTGGTTTTCAAAATGGCTTTCCCATACATTATGATGGTCCTGGCAATGCCATGATGGCCCCTAATTTGTTATCGGCCCACCAGCATCCTGAGGTAGTAGACCAATATATTGAGAAAGAATTGTCCTCCGGGCGCCTTGCTGGCCCCTTTTCTAGTTCTCCGTTCCCATATTTTCGTGTGTCACCCCTTGGGGTAGTTCCTAAGAAATCACCTGGGGAGTTCCGCCTTATACAGCACTTGTCGTATCCCTCAGGTGCTTCGGTGAATGATTATATTCCCCCAGAACATACCAGTGTCACTTACGCTCGCGTCGACGATGCTGTTCGGCTGATAACTCGGTCTGGGGTAGGTAGTTTTTTGGCCAAAACTGATATCAAGAGTGCGTTCCGCATAATTCCTATTCGGCCTGAAGATTACCATCTTCTCGGCATGCGCTGGCGTGGACTTTTTTACTATGATCGTTGTATGGTCATGGGCTGTGCTAGCTCATGTAAAACTTTTGAGTCTTTCAGTAGCGCAGTTGAGTGGATTGCCAGGACCAAGCTCCACATACCTTACATGATTCATCTCTTGGATGATTTTCTCATCGTTGCTCCCACTAGGTCTCTGTGTTCCAGTCAGCTTTCTCGTTTTCTGGACTTGTGTGACTATTTGGGTATACCTATGTCCCCTGAAAAAACTGTAGGTCCAGCAGTGGTTTTGTCATTTGCCGGTATTGAACTTGATACCATTCGCTCTGAGGCCCGTCTCCCCTCAGACAAGGTGCTGCGGTGTGTTAATTTACTTTCAGCATTTCTGACTCGGAAGAAAGTTACTCTACAAGAATTACAGTCCCTTATAGGGCTTTTGAATTTTGCATGTTCTGTTGTCCTTCCTGGACGGGCATTTCTCCGTCGGCTTATTGATTTAACTGTCGGCATTAAACGACCGCAGCACCTTGTCAGACTTAATTCAGCTGTTAAGTCTGACTTGCGGGTTTGGCTCACTTTCCTGTCCGATTTTAACGGCTGTTCCTTTTTTATGCATGAAGGGTGGTTAACTTCATCCACTCTTCACCTATACACTGACACGTCCGGGGCATTAGGTTTTGGGGCTGTTTTTGGTGACCAGTGGTGTTATGGTGAGTGGCCTGAGTCCTGGAAATCGTACAATATCGCTGTCCTCGAGTTTTATCCAATTGTCCTCAGTGTACTGTTATGGGGTCATAGGATGAAAAATAAGCGGGTTCTCTTTTTCACAGATAATGAAGCATTAGTCCATGTTATTAATAAGAATTCATGCCGGGACCCCCTCCTAATGTCCTTTGTACGGAAGCTTGTTCTTTCTTGTCTCAAGCATAATATTTTGTTCCGAGCCCGCCATGTTCCAGGAATTCACAATAATTTGGCGGATTCTTTGTCCCGTTTGCAGGTCCAGCGTTTCCAGCAGCTCGCCCCCGCTCACATGCACCCAACTCCGACGGTTGTCCCTCCACCCATGCAGCCTCAAAATTGGAGGATGTAGTGACCCACTTAATTAGTTCTAGTTTGCAGCCATCTTCCATTCCAACCTATCGCCGTGCCTGGAAGCTGTACCGCAATTTTCTTTTCAGTACTGTCGGTAATCCGTCATCTGATTTCCCAATCCCTCCAGCGACTCTGGCTCTTTTTATTGCCCATTTATATCAGCAAAATTACGCTTCTTCCACAGTCAATACCTATGTTTCTGCACTGGGTTATTCGCACCGGCTGGCGGGTGTTTCCGATCCCACCAAAGTATTTTTTATTCTAGAGAAGTTAAAAGGGTATGGAAAGGTTGACCCGCGCTTTGACATGCGGATGCCACTCTCCGTTCCCATATTAACAAAGATTTTTCAGCAGTGCCCCAGTATTTTGGATTCTCACTACGTTTCCACTATGTTTAAAGCTATGTGTGCTATGGCTTTTTATGCCTTTTTGCGCATTGGTGAAATCACAGTCACCAAACAATCACCAGCTGTGTTACAGTTGCAGCAGTTGGAAAAGTTGTCTAATGTGCGTGGGGACACTGAGGCAATAAAGGTTACTTTTTATTCCTTTAAACACCATTACAATGAGCCACCACTTTCCGTGGTTCTTACGCGTCAGCCGGTCGTTTGCCCAGTCGACACTCTCCTTGTTCACCTCCAATTCCGAGGTTGTCGGCCAGGGCCCATTTTTCAGCATCTGGATGGGTCACCTGTTACCCGTTCTGAATTTTGCGACTGGTTGGCAAGAGCAATCAAGAGCTGTGGTCTTAACCCAGACAGATATAAGGGTCATAGCTTTCGCATCGGGGCTGCCTCCCACGCTGCCGAGTGTGGCTATTCCGAAACCCAGATTCGTCTTTTGGGGCGATGGAAATCAGATGCTTTTAAAAAGTACATTCGCCTACCTAGTTTGCAAAGTACACCTACTTGTCTCAGCTCTCCTTCTTAGGCAATGGTTGGTTTGGAATATGGCTGCTTCTCGGCCATGACAAACCAGTCTACAGGGGTGGCTGTTTTCGTTTTCTGGCTGATTATTCTTTAGGGGTTACAGGAGCATAGTTTGCAGGGGCAACTGCGCTCACCATTTGATCTTTTAGTTAATCCTAATCTAAACTTCCAAACAGTTTACAGGGGTAGCTTGTTTGGAATTTTCTTTACCAATCTGCAGCGCAGTTTGCAGGGGTACCTGTTCGGCTCCTCATAATTATCTGTATTCCTACCTATCACGGCAGAAGCTTGCTTGTCTTTCGGCTTTTTGTTGTCTGTGTTCCTCCAGAGACTAGTCCCTGTTGTCAGTGCTAGGGTGGGGCTGCCCACTTTACCCAAGTGAGCTTTGGCGGTTCATTGCCCTCACCTTTGATGGGCGTAGCTTTTGTTTTATTGTGTCGTTAATTTTTGCAATGAATTTTGGAATATTAAAGCGGCTATGTGGTACTTGCACATAGCCAAAATTTATCCAGACAAAAGGTGTGTGTCTTTTCTTCTGGCCCATCAAACTGAGCTACCGCTGACAACAGTAACTAGTCCCTGTTAAATTTGTTTGAGAAGACATGAACATTCCAGAGGGATAGCATAAACACCAGAAATTCCGAAAATTATTAGTGACGAGCTGCGAATTGTCAATCGTTTTGGGAACACTTTTTTTGTTCTATTTAAAAACGTTGAATTAGGCCGTGTGTGAACAAACTTTTGGGAAAAGGGGAGCGACAGTTATATGTTCTGCATTTTGCCTATGTTATTTACTTGTACTATGAAAACGCCTGCTTTTTTACACACTGCACAAAATAATGCTTATATTTTTTTAATTGTTTATTCAATGAACCATTCAATTAAAGAGTCAACCATTCAATTAATTTTAAAATTTATTTATCAGGTAAGACTGGATAAAGCAATCATCAAATCCATCGGTTAGTCAATCACTCTCTTACTGAATATGCTAGTCAAGAAATCAATTAATCACTGTATCAAAATGTTTCATTCAGTGCCGTGTAGATACGAATTGTGCTAGCAATACATGGAATATATCATCCGCATTCATTTGCTAAGTTCTCATAGAGAAAAAAAACCACGCTCTTAAATTAACTAAGTAACATTACTCTTTTCACTAAGATTATTCACAGGACTCTTCGTAACATGAACAATCCCATGGAGACATTTTACTCAAACGCATTCTAAATTTTTGATAATTTATTTTGTTACTGATCGTTGAATTTGTTTGCTTGTTTGGTTTCAGAAACGACAAAGAACACTTCCATATAACTCTATCTTTATCCGCAGTTCAAATATATGAGTTTCATATATTAATGTTCAAATTAAAGAACACTTCCTTAGTTATCTTTTGGGCCTCAATCTTCGCCTCACATAACTGGCAGCAAGACCGCGGAGTTTCGCCGTGCCCAAACTAATCCTGCACTACAAGCTTATGATTGCGTCGTTGATGTTCATTGAATTTAGCTCGTTTGTATACGTGTATCCTTTTAAATCGGCATTTACGGTCCTTCTTCGGGTTACTAACAGCATTTAGTGCTAGGTTTCCATCGAAAAGGCGAGTTAGGCACATCGCGCTACCATTAACAATTCGTTCGTAGGTGTTGAAGATACGTCTGCCATGTCTCATAATATGCTCCTCAAAGAGGAAGTCGTCACCAGCTGCACGGCAATTCTGCATCTGTGAATGCAATAGATCATTTACATCAGATTGGTCAATGAAAGAAATGATTCTGCCGGGCATTGTTCGCTTAAAAAGTTAAAATAAAAGATTTCCGGGAGAAAGCATACAATTAAGGATTTCAATCACATCTTGCCAAGTCACATTCAGAGCTGCCATTATGTCTTACATTGATTAATTTTCTGCTCTTTGGTTGCAGATATATAAAGAACTATTAAAATAAAATGTTTCTTTTCGTTCCCATTCAGAAAAAAAATCTCGAGTGAGTACTTGAACTGATTACTCTCAGAGCTTCAAGAGAACCACCTCAGATCACTCCACTTGGACAAAAATACTTCTGTACGGCAGGACTCATTTTTTGTTTATTGTTTACTGTGGAATAGCATTCTTAACTTACATTGTACATTGTTACCCGACAATACGCCTGTTTAACGCTATCTAATTCTGCTTTATATTGACGTTTGTGTATAATCATGAAAAGTCAAACTCGACAAAGTGAAATCTAACTTAGTAAATATTGATAAGCGCTGATGTACGGCCGCCAAGTTGGTGAAAGTCACTTACGACGTAAGAAGGCCGAGTATTTATAACACAAGATATGAGATGAGGCTGCTCCATGAGCCGAAATGCATCAATTTTCTGATTGTCTTCTGCTCACCTCAAAAACCAGTTTAACTGGATTTGTCCCTCTGATGACCTTAAGTCCGTATATCTTACCATTCATATCGGATTGAATGCATTTCCTGCCTCCAGCCCTTGGTACGATCTCAAATTCTTAATTGATAAAGAAATAAACAAATAAATAAATATTAATAAATAAATAAATAAATAAATAATACACAATTGAGTCACAAACGCTTGGCCATGGCCAACGAATTTCTCTATCTGCTCAAAATTTTCCTGAACTATCGAAAAACAACCGAAACTTCAATAGTGTGCATGCTCCTGATTTTAAATAGAGCGATAATCAGGGACATTGTATATATTTTTTGTTGTTTGGTTTTCTGGAAAGGGAGGCAGATATTTCTGCTGTACAAGACTGGAATATTGAATGTTTTAAATGTAACATACAACATACAATAATATTAAAATTCTATCTGATAGATGCATTCATTTAACTAAAACAATTTAACCGTTCCAAGAACAGCAAGGAATTCTACAAAGTACATAGTTTCTCACTTACTTGTAAAATCATTTGGACCTGATCCATCGCACTTTACTTTACATTGCACCTTAGCAGCAGTGATGCTGCATTGATTAGCGTAAATCTTGATTAGATTTCCACCGCCACAGTTGTGTGGATTACGGGAACTGAGGTTGACGAGCGTGGATTCTGCGTGTACACAGACCATCATCATGGCCACAGCCAAGGATAAAAGAAAACGTAGCATCGATGCGGACTCTACTTCTAATTAAACTATCAAGAACGTGAGAGAGAGAGACAGAGAGACAGAGAGAGAGAGAGAGAGAGAGAGAGAGAGAGAGAGAGAGAGAGAGAGAGAGCACCTTCCAGCCAGGCATGGCATTAAGGATACAAACAAACTCTTCCATCGTTCTTAAATAGCTAAGTAACTGCATTACTAGTTTATAAGAGTGACTTACTGCAAAGATACACTTCCTCTCCATTAATGCTACTGTCTTCAGTTAGTAGTTATATACTTCAGAAAGAACTGATCAATCACTACAGTATGCTCAGTCGAAGCTGGCTACCTTTTTTTATACCATTTTCAGGAGCATTTCTGAGGAATGTAAAGGATTCCGCTAAACAACGCCTAACAAGTAGGCGAAAGGGAGAGCGAGGGAGGAAAAGGGTTTTTTACACTAATGATTCGCGTGTTTTAGGGCTAACGAAAGCGATTTCCTAAAATGTAACTACGAAGCTATTTTTGCCTTAAATCAAGGCGTAAAATTTGTTTCATTGCTGTCATCAAGCTAAATTATCAAACCATATTATCTTCAGAAAATTCAGTAACCCATTTACCCAGCACAAAGACAACTGAAACACCTATTGCTAGTCTGTAGAACGAACACACCCAACTCTAACTTCGTACCCTAGACTGCTATTTCCTCGAGAAATCAACCACAATTCGCCACATAGAACGTAACGAACCCAGGCTCAACGATAGTAGGTGTCCAATGGTTTTAACCGCGAAGCAAACTACTAAGACCGCAAGCGGTCTTAGTAGTTTTGTTACTCGTGTTGTTACTAGCCGTGTATGTCCGTAACCGGTCAATGGTTCTTCTGGTGCAGCTTCAGCCTTTTTTTATTTTCTTTCAAAAATCATAGTCTTGACCGTTTCGCACGGAAAGACTGGTCCATACTAAGGATAGGATTAAAACTGTTAAGGGAAACCGGAAAAGCTTTGACAAGACAAGACAAGAAAACACATTTGCAATTTTTTGCAGGGCTCTTTAAGGGAAAAAAATATCTGTAAATGCTGGACATACTGATATAGTAAATATTAAAGAAACAAACAAGCAAAACGGAACGAAAACGAGATTGTATTAATTGCTTGAGAAAATGATAACACATTTCTTGCTCAAGTGGACGTACATACTCTTGGATCATCAATTTATCATAGTTAAATTGCTTAGTAAATACCCATGCATGGGTGACTTTTGTTTAATACTAAATAAAACCAGTAAAGGGAGCGTGACACATCTACCGGATGGTTGTGTTGCACTTGGCAAGCGTTTGCATAACCTAAGCAGTCCGTGTGCAATCCAAACTATTTCTTAATTGAATGGTTAAAACAAGGACCAACAAAAGATATAGCAACCCTTTATGGAATTAAACTAATTCAGTTTAACCACGCAGATCAATAAACTGTCGCTGAAACAAAATTTTGATTTACGGCTCTCTGTGAACGAAACCGGCAAAATTCCCAAAATTGTTTTAATACTTTATCAATGAGCTGCGTATTTCTAATTGCTTTGTGATAACTACGTACATTTTTTCCCTGAAAGAAAACGGTTGAATTAGGCCATGAGTGAACAAACATAATCTTTTCTTCATTATTTGCACATTTAATCAGCATCTCAATTTAAATTCAATACTTAAATTCTATTTTTAAATAGTGTGCAATAATGTCAAGATAGCAATTACAAAGCTGTTATTTGTGATGGGTAGATAAGATCTTTCACTTCGAGAATATTCTATTCAAGAATTATACTTAAACATTCAATTGACTGTTGATTATGCATGATAACGAAAAGCTAGCTGTATGTTGTTGATAGTTGCTTTTGTACGGTGACAGTGATCTGCGAGCTGACTCTTCAACATTCTTCATGCATGACCTTCGAAGATAAAGCAAGACGTATACACCCGTTTGACAAAACGTTGTCGGGTGAAAAGTATTAACGATGGACAATGCGACACATTGGAACTTGGGAAGATGGCAGGGGCAAGTTTGTTCCTGGGTTTCGTTTCTAAATATTCAAAATATTTTTTTCAAAGGTAATTGAAAGAGTAAATTACGGCCTGCTGTATTATTATAATGTGCACGTGTCAAAAGACAGAGACAAGGTTTTCATGCTTTCCAGAACACCATTGGATCGCATCGTCAATGATTTATGCTTTTACCTGTTTTTTCAATTGGGTGTATAAAAACTAAAAGCAACGAAAAAATACATCTATCGCAGCAGACAAACTTTCAATAACGGATTTGTGGCTCTGTAGCAAAATTTTGTCGATAATTTGTCATGGTTTAATGGCAATAATAAATGACTCCCCCGCGATTATTAACTTTATTATATGAACAGAATGAAAACTGCAGAAGCAGTTGGAGACAATTAATGCGGCCTCAAAAACGGACATTGCGAAGTTAATTGTGGGCAAAAAGGCGTAGGTTACAACCCGTCGAATTTTCTCGTCTGCTTCGGGTGTATTACTGCGGTGTGTGGATAAAATCCGGATGATTGTGTGACTTTCCGGTTGTTTGCTATGAAGCTGGCGCTTAAAGGGAGTGCTCTTATTCTCGCCTCGGCAGTAATCGGTGGTGTCGATGGGAAGTCTTTTGTCAGACCCTTACGCCTGACTACGCCATGCTGCTGAGTACTAACGAGGACGAAACTGCTGTCCATGGCGGGTGTTCCGAAAACGCGTGGTCGGGGTGCGGGGTGCGGGGTCAATAAAAACCAAAAAGTTTTAAAAAATAAAAATAAAACAAAGAAAATAGCTAAATGCATACAAAAATGCAATAAAAAATACAAGAGAGTTTAAAAAATAGAGCGAGAATTGAATATTTGACTGTCACGCGAAACAAAAATAAGTGAACAAATATATAAATAACTACATGAATACCGAGAAACTTTTTTTCATTCGGTAATAATCGTGAGGTCTCTGTGGAACACTTTTTCACTCTCTAATTTTTTATTTTATTTTATTTCTGATGCATTTTCACCGCTTCTGTGACCAAAACAAAACGCAGCTAAACCGTATGTTGAGCGATCCGAGCCAATCAGAGTTTGCGGTTCACACGATGTTGATTTCACGCACGGAAATAAAATCGTGCCCAATTTTTATTGCATAGGAGATTGCCAGCCCCTGTCAAAAAGAAAATGGTCCGTCACTTAACAGCTATGTCTATGACTGGACATGGACAGCCGTTTGTTCACTTCAGTTTCTTTGGGAAAAAATTACTTGTGTTTTTGGAACCAAAATGCAACTGAAAGGTTTGTAGAGCGATCGGAGCCAATGAAGTTAGTTAGTAACATGTTGATTTCACACACACGAGAATAAAATCGTGCACTGCTTGCGAAATTGTTCCCGTAAATTTGCAATCTTCGCATCCTGAATTCTTGAATTTTGGCATCGGTACAATCTCAACACCGCAGCGAGAGTTGCTTTTAAAACCCGCCTGTACAGAACACACAGAACAAGTGCCCAGCTCTTTGCTGTAATGTTTGTTTTGAAAGTCACGACATTCCATTTTGTTCCAAAGTCCCAACAGTCCCCATCTATAATATCCTTTGGTCAGTCTATTTTCGAATGTATAGTGCATAATTTTAGTCGCGTGCGTGAAATTGGTTCGCGCTAGATACAAATATTCACTGATTTCTTTATTTTTATATTTTACTTGTACATTTATATTGTATTTTTGTATGTATTAAGCTACTTTCCTTTCATTTCGTCTCTTTTGTTGTTATTTTAATTTTTTTTCGGTGTTTTTGACCCCCAGTCCGCACCCCGCGCCCCGCACCCCGCACCCCGCGCCCCGCACCCCGCACCCCGACCCCGCGTTTTCGGAACACCCGTCCATGGCTGCCATTATGGCTGTGCGCATGCGTAAGGTACTACCCTACCGCGGAGTGTGACCATTGCTTTCAGTGGCTCAGGGTGAAGTTTTAGATTGAGCCCAAGTTAGATGATTCTTGAAAGTGAACACCACGCCCCGAGTTAATGAGATTCGATCATTTTAAAATTTCAAGAATTTAGTATTACCATTCTTTATTATATGGCAAGCAATTCTTCAGTCTAAATCTAGTGTTCTGATTGGTTAGTCTTCGGTCGGGATTTTACAGTACGGACCATTACCATGGAAACGGTCCTTTTTGGATATTTTTTTTTTTCGTGCTAACGCTACAGCAAAATTCAAACTGTGAAAACGCAAGAAGATAAAAAAAGAAAAGGTTTGGAGCTGGTACAAAACAAATGAACGAGGTAAACACGTCTGCTTAGAAAAAGCGATCTTCAATTAAGTTTACCGACTGGGCCAACGTTCTTCAGTGACTGTGTTTGTTTATTGTTTTTTTGTACGGCTATAGACTGTAAGCTGTAAAGACCCAAGTAAATCGGCCAAGACTTAAACAATAATTATTAAAATTCAGCATTAACAAAAGAGTACGTTTCTCACAAGAAAACCTCACGGCGAAAAAGAATGAAAACTACAAAACAACTAGCAAACGGCTTTCACCGGCAGCTATAAATCGAAAGCAAACGATCACGTTCTTGTCTAGTTTAATATTCCCCATCGCTTCAGTCAGCGCTTTCCACAAGAACAAGTTAAAGCTACACGTACATGTATTAAACTAACAGTGTACCTTGATTCCTCAGCGAGATTTTTGCTCTTGTAGTGCACATCCTTGAAAATAATTTTAGCGTGTTCACAAGTCCGCTCTTGCTGTAGCTCGCGCTAAAAACAACTTTGTTAGGTACGACGAAAATTTGCTCTCAGCATCCACAAAGTTCTCTTTAAAGCCACTGAAGCAAACAACTTTCAGTATTTGATGGAGAGATAATTTCCAGTGTCTTTTTTTAGGTTCGAGTGTTCCTTTGTTCACAATGACTAACACGCTGCCACAATTTCCTGAGTTTGAGAAGCACGTGTGTGAGCCAGTTTTACCGCGGACTTTTCATTATTCCTCTTTTTCCCGAATTGTCTCTGCCCATAACGAAGAAGTATTTTCAAATAAAACTTTCTTGTGTTGTACAGGACGACGAAAAACTGACACATATAATAGAAGCAGAGCAGTTTTCATTCAAGAGCCACGCAAGTTTCTGCCGATCGACAGCATCGATCAGTCAAACTGATTCGAAAGCCTGTTAAAATCGTTGGCTTCTTTCCTTGACACCGCGCCGGAAATTGACTTGAATGAACTACCGGAAGTGTTGTTTCGTACGAAAAATGATGCCATACAATAAACCACTTACTAACTTCACTTGCTCGGGACCGTACTGGGGAATATTGGCCCTCGGTCGTTTTTGTACGGACCGAGCTGTGCTCGGTCCGTACCGTCACGACCTCGGGCCAATATTCCCCAGTACGGCCCTCGCGTTCAGTTAGTAAGAGGTTAATAATAGCTCTAAATGTGCCCGGCCTGCCCAATCGATGGAAATCGATCATCGGAAAGCAATCAATATAATCGATAAAAATTAATCGACTATTATTGATTGGTTCCATTAATCGATGAAAATCGATACTCACAATTCTCCTCCTCCTGATTGTATCGATTTTTATCGATTTTATTGATTATTATCGATTTTAAT
The DNA here is from genome assembly GCA_964030785.1 of Siderastrea siderea. Lineage (NCBI taxonomy): Eukaryota > Metazoa > Cnidaria > Anthozoa > Scleractinia > Rhizangiidae > Siderastrea > Siderastrea siderea. The sequence continues at coordinate 24,637,061 of OZ034971.1, read as the reverse complement.
GAATAAGTAATTTATAACGTCTTGTAAGCAGATGCGTTGAGAGTCAACCCCTCAACGCATCCGTTATTCGGGTGGAACGCGTGGACATAACACAGTCTTAAAATCAAGGTGAAACTGTTCAGGGGGTCGTGTTTTGATTTTTAGAGGGTTGGATATCATTTGATGTGGAGCCTGCGAAGAGGCGAATTTTTCTCTGCACTATAATTTAGCCTGTGCACGGAGGACCTCTTGTTGTTTTATGTAGTAATCGGCACTTTAAAGAAACGTCGTTCAACGAAACTGCATCTGTTCATAGAGATTAGAGAGGGTTATTGAGAGAACATTGTCCCGTATCACGGCTTTCAATTAACGAGACTTTTCGAAAGGAAATGGTTTTCATGACACGCTTTCAATGAAGTTCCTCTTATTTTTTAAAACGTTTAGAGGAAAAGCAAGAATTAAACTGTGGATCTCTTTTTAAGAAGGGAAGAATTTAGGTACAAGTACTTGAGCGCAGCGCAAAAGTATCTGAAATCATTATTAGGACGACGACCGATGACAATCGATATAATCGATGAAAATTGATGAAAATCAATGAAATCGATACTCACAACGTTTAAGATCTTCGATTTTCATCGATTTCCGATATCAATCGATTAAGTGCTATTGATTAATATCGACTTACGATCGATTTTATCGATTATCGGATTTCATCGATTGGACAGGCCGGGAAATGTAGTGGGATGCATAGAGGGTGCTAATGGGGTTAGTAGTTAACTAACAATTGGCCCAAAAAATAGTAGTTAACTGATAAATTAAAAGTCAACAGTTAATTGACATTTTATTAATTATATTGAATACCATTGTTAACGTTTTAAAAGCAACAAAGATTTCTTAACAGCGAGGCTATTTCGTGACATTTACCTGTCACACTGCATGACCTGTTAACGGTATTCACTGTTATTTGAGTCACTTCCGATGCAAAAGTACCAGCCACGAGGGAGAGTAAGAGTAACTTGGACCTTGATCTCCTTGATGGCTTTGAGTGGCGTGGTCAAAGTACCCTGCGTGCCCGGGGGGTGATTCCCATATGAAAGTGACGGAGATGCTCATCGTCTCGCTTAGGGGTGCAAATTGCAGATTTTGGTCTCAATTTGGGTCTTCAGGACAGAAAGCCAATATTTTTAATCAAACAGGTATCGCTTAGGGGAGACTATGAACGATAACGATAAAGATTTATGACACTGCTTCTAAAATCTAATAACAGAAAACAGCATTCGATGTGAACATCTTTACCGCAATTTAAATCACCACAGCCCTTATTTGGTTGTCTGTTTTAGCATTTTCCCCTTTCGGAGTCAAATAAAGCATGAGCCAGGCCCAGATTTGTCTCCTTTAGGGTATTATTTCTAATTTTCTGATGAGCATCCCCGTCCCTTTCATATGGAAGTCACCCCAGCCTGGGGGCCTTCTGGTCTGAAATTGGGTGGACCACGAACAGTCTTTCTTTCCGCTCAGGGAAAGTCGAGCAAAAAAGAGCAGGCGAGCGAACGCAAGAATCGCCTTCTGCGTGAAAACATGACGCGCGTGTGATGCCATTAAGGTTCAGGGCAGGGGGATGGGTAGAAAAAATCGCACATTTTGGTGTGAAAACGGTCCGCAAACCTCCCCTTCCCTACATTTTGAGGCGTACCACGAGGTTATGCACAACCACTCTAGCTTTGTGATTTCGTCAAGGTTGACTCTAGAGGGAAAAAATTATCACCAGGGGAATCTTTCCAGTTAAATAAAAAAAAATTGATCATCAAGTGAACCTCTCGATTTTATACTTAAAGTTGATCTTATTAATAAATTCAGGTAAAGTGACGGAACTATCATTTAGCTTGCTTGAGTAGATGTAATACTTCATGAATAGGAGAGTGTAATTGAATTTTCTCGTAACCCTGGCAGTAGAGTGTTGCTTCGGTAGACCAAACAGAGTTTCTTCGATCTCGGGGTGAAATTGAGCGCCATTAGAAAAATTAACTCAGTCCTTGTTCATACAGATAGTCTGTCCCAAATTTTTTTTCCTACAAATTGTTTTCCTTTTTTATCCTTTTTTCCTTTCCAAACTGGTTTTTTTGCTATGTTCGTGTTTAGTAAGGAGCTACTATGCAACCTTTTTTGCCAATTTTGTATTGTAGTGCTGTTTGGATTTTTTGTTTCTTTTTTTAGGCCTTTTTTGTTTTGTTTTGTTTTTTGTAAAATTTTGTTGTTGTGGTCGTAAGCATTGTAAAAAGTTTTTTCTTTTTTTTTTTTTTTTGCTTAAATAAAGGTTTTCTTGCTTTAAAAAAAAGAAAGAAAAAATAAATAAAACACGCTCTTTAGAAATTAAAAAAAATTAAAAAAGCCACCAGGGGAACTGAAATTGCTTGCCGTCCAATTTTACCGGCTATTAGCTTCCAACGGAGAATTTCTTTATTGCCAATCAATTTTCAACGCTCTCTATTTTCGCCGTTTGTGGCTTGCCTGATGTCTTATCCTGTTCGTTAAGCTTGCACATGATCGTGCACGGGGAACCGTTTATATTTATGTCATACCTTTTTTTAAAATGATTATCATATGTTTCTCCTATGTTTGTCATTGTTGCTCTGATTCTATGTTGCTAATTGAAGCTCATAACGCTGCTATCACGTCTTCACTGTCACGTTTATATATAAACTTAAGTCGTTGGCTAAAAAGAAACTAAACCAAAAACTAAACCAGTGTACGTGTACAGTGGTGGTGGGTATTTTTATGTCTATCAAAAAACCTAACTCTCTTAAATGCACGGCTACACTTTTCTTTTCTCTGCATTTTGTCCAAAAATAAAATAATACTGAAAGTGAAAAGTAAAGTTAATAGCTAACTACAATTAGTAGTTAACTGACAATTGGCCAAAAAAATAGTAGTTAACTGACATTTGGACGGAAAATTAGTAGTTAACTGACATTTGGGTACCCCCATTGGCACGCTCTGCATATAGCAATCGCTTGAAGCCCACTCGTTTCCCTGTAATTGTCACTCGTTAGTTTTGTCACATTCTCGACCTAGGTTTCGTTCAGTTTTATGAATTAAAAGCAGCAACGCTTGTGTTTTCATCGCAATGAGTACACATATGCTGTTTCCTGGTTGCCACTGACATTAGTAAATTGCAGCCAAACGGCTGAAAAAAAATTACTGTTTGTTACGTGATTGTACTAAGTGTCCCTTCATATTTGAGGTATATGTGGAAAGTTGATAATTCGGCGTGTACAAACTGCGCAGAGCTTGGGCGATTTCACGAAAACGTAAAGATCCTGTTAACTGAGATTTTGGAAGATTTAACGAAACCACATTATGTTTTATTATTTAGTTAGTTAGTTTTTTTTTCACTACCTTTTCTGTTTGCTTTGCGGTCTTGTTCGCATCTTTGTGTTCCTCTTTTGATCTCTTTTCTGTTCAAAAGGTTCTCAAATACCTGTTGAAATCAACAAAAATTATATCAATTTGAAATACGCGTCCTGTCGGTGAAGTGTTGAAGCAATTTACTGAAATAAGACTACGCGCGGTCTTTGTCTTCTTATCGCATCTTTTATTTCCGTTTTTTTTCCTCGTGGACCCTGTACCATCCTTAACTAAAGAAAACTAACAACTGGGGTTCGGAGACTATTCTGAAATCTAAGAGCTAAGAAGTGTTTTAACGTGTGCGCATTTCGAACAAAAAAATCCCTTAGAAACATGCCATTCGCCTACTTTTAATGTCGTAATGGCTTTTTTAACATGTTCTAACATGATTCCATATATCTCCAATGAGATATAACTGATGCATCTCGTTAAAAAAATTACAACCAGCTCATTTGAAACTACACACCTCAACGCTAAAGCATTAAAAAAATTTTATTCCAAGATAGGAAAATCATAGTTTTAATTCCACCCAAAGGCGTCTTTTCTTTTTCTTTTTTGTTCATACTTTTGTGCGGTTTGAAGTGAATTTTATCATTTACTATTTCAGACCTTACTGCCTTTAGAACCACGCCTAATTCAATATATTGTTTGATAAGGAAAGAAAAATCACGATTCAATCTCTAACGTGAAATGCCCCTAAATCTTTTGCATTTTATTCATCATTACTTCAAATCAGCACAATTATCCATTGCAGTACGTGGGAGGTCTTTACAAGGCGTTAAACTGTGACAAAATCGCGGCAAACAAATGTAACGCTAATAATTATATATATATATTTCTTTTTTTTTTTTTTGCTATTAAACTATTATACTCAGCCTCTACAAAAAAAGCTTATGTAAGAATAAAATGAAAGAGATTTACACCGCAAGAATACATTAACCGTCCTCTTCTGACCAGGGTTTGAGGTCGCAAAAGTTTTTTATAATAATATATATAAATTTAGCCAGGCCTAAAAGCGGAGGTCCACACCTCTTTTTCATGCTTGTTGGCCCGTAAAATACATTAAATTTTAGTCAAACGTTATTCGCCAAGAGGTGAAAAACAGCAAGGGAAAACATGCGGACCACTAAGCAAACTGTTACTTGGCTTATTTTTCTTCAAAGAGAAGACTTCAGCGCGACTTTCACCTACAGCTCTTCTTGTAGCATTCTTTCGAAAGCTAGCTAATTAAGTTCAAGAAGAGTACTTGTAAAACTACAATTGCTTAAAAAACCCACTTAAGTTGCTCCCGGTAGCCACTCGACAGACTTTTTCCTGCAAATACACATTTCTCACTGATTCCAATGCATCCCTCTGGCTGTTTAATTCTGTTAACCATGAAACATTTCTCGAAATCTATTTTGCTAAAATAAACAATATTTTCCCGGCATCAAACCGTTTACTGACACAAAATTACCCCAAAAATGTTTTCGGAAACTTTCAAGCACACGTATAATTATCAAGAGGAAAATGACACAAGTTTTTCACCCGCGAAGTATTAATTGGGCGCTTTCAAGAACTCACCCTGAACTAATTTTAGGAAGCTTTTAGAGTCTCATTTTAGACAAAATAGACTTAAACCGAGAAATGCTTTGCTTATAGTTACTTAAATAAAGATTTCATTTCGATCTCTAACTAAAGTCACACTGAAATGGCTTACCGGTTAAAAACAAAACGAACACGAAAACATGCCACACTGAACTCACTCACTGAAACGGCGATTCTAAGTTTAGTCGCTAAATTGGGACAGAAATGTTATTCACTTCAAATGAAGAAACCAAAAATATATAAAAATATAAGGAAGATAGAATAGTCACGATTTCTACTTTTCGACTAAAATACACTACTGACTAGAATTGCTCAAAGAAAAATATTGAAAATTACGCACTAAAGTTCAAAAGAAAATTGTGCATATATAGCTATATAGGATATCAGATTGCTCACTAATGACAATTCCTTCAATGAATAAACACAGAAAAAGGGACAAGAAACCTTCAAAAACATGAAATGTCATTCACATACGAAGCACTTGTTTGCCTAGGAAAGCAAACTACATTCAATTTTCCCCTCGAGTGAAATTACTCGTAAGCCGACAAACGGGAACTACAACGTAATTTCACAGATATTTTAAACAAGTTTTTAAAACATTTCAAGAAAAGTACTGTAATTTACTAAACATGTAAAGTCGCTCAATTAAAAAATTCTTACAATGTAAATCCACAATCAAATCTGTAATTTACTTTACTATTGAACTGAAAGAAGGACTTGAAAATCTAAACGAAAGTTCCCGGGTTCTTTCCAGATCTCCTTAGCTTTGAAAAAAAAAGTATGTCCTCGAACAAGGATTTCTTGCCTTCAAGCTCTCCAAGATCTTCTATATGCGCCGTCGACATGGAAGCAATCCTTTTCCTTTTCATGATGAACTGTGACAAGTCTTCATTCCAAGAATGTATTACAATTATCGTATTGAAAATCGAGCGTCAAGGAACCAGCCGCCATATTGTTTACTTCAGCTACAAGAAAAAAGAGGACATTCCGCCTCCCCCGGTCGGGTTGTCTTGGGACTCCCCTCACCCTCCCCCAGAGTCTGTACGGGCGTACGCTGACGTCAGAACCAAAATTTTTCGGCTCAACGGGTTTATACCAAATTTGCTTACCCATGGTGCTCCGTGAGCTCCGCTATTAAGGGGATGAAATGAATATCTCTGAAAAGCAGTTTCCAGCGTCCTTTAGGAAAGAGAAAAGGCTTCCTAAGCGATCTCTGAGCGATACTTTAGAAATCATTAAGCCACAAGATGCAAATTGTATAGCACGACGTCACCAACCAACCGACGTGATATAAGCCTGTTCCACGGTCCGAGATAGTAGGGAAAGCGTGAATTGAGAAAAAGAGAGCGAAAAAAAAAGCGAAGCGCGTCTTATTTTCGCGTTCCCTTTCTAATTTTCATGCCGTCCCAACTATCTGAGAGCGTGGAACAAGCTAACGTGACATCGGCAACCAACCGGATGTCACGTCCACCCTTCGGACTAAAACGAATTTTTCTTTTCATCATCAAGATATTGAATACGTTGCTCATCGGTTAAGTATTAAAATGATTTTAGGATTTTTTCGCTTTTATTCACAACAAATCAAATCAAAGTTTTATTCCCAGTTTTTCGGCTCAAGTCCCTTTTTGTATTATATTATAAGTTATATTTTACCTTTTTTATAGTAGTTATCATATATTCATGTATATTTTTAATATTTACACTGTAAAGTAGGTCACATTTCAGCCGGCCCGGGGGCTGCACTGATTTTACTTCTTAATAAAGCTATCTATCTATCTCCCTTCTTTAAGCCCCCAGTATATTACTAGAAATACGTGACTCGCAGAGCCTCGAGACGCTCGGGCACGGGTGCACCACAAAATTGAGCGATGGGGGTGGGGAGGGGATAGAATTTCGCTTTAACTGGAGGTGTGGATGGGTGGCCACAATGGTCCCCAATTGGGAGTTAAGATCGACATTCTGGTTCCCAGTCACTTCCCTGTAACTTGCATCCAATCCTCTGTCATGTATACGAAAATACGTTCGTTTCCCACCTCTCTTCATTCTGACCTAAGGTAAATTGCTTTCTAGATAGGATGTATAGCATTGCTGTGGACCTGTTGTCCAAGACAATATGTGTGGTGTTTCCGTTTATTTTAGTTGGGTGAGAGTAGCATTTATCAGAAATGCAGTTAAAATTCCAACTTGGAACTTGTTACCTCCAACATTAACCAGGTTATTTCCTTTAGATTCTGTTGTACAGTTTTTCTTCTATTTACTGGGTATTGACAAGTGTCAATAACTAAAACAATTCATTATTTCCCTTGAATGGCTGAGACACTGTAGCAGGAGTCTACTACTGCTGAAGAGTGATGCGGCGCATTAAAAAATTATTCATTTTTACCCAAAAATTGAAATAAGAATAATACAGAATAATGGCAAGCAAAGCACAAAGTTTCGTATTGATGTTGTAGCATGTTTATTCATTCCCCCCAACATACTATACAAATTGGATTAGATAATTGTCACAATAAAATCATACATTAACCCTTGAAGCCCCAGTGACCAGCATCTTCCCTACAATAGCAATGCTTTAATTAGGTCATCAGAATTAAGGAATTAATCACCAACCATGAATAGTGTTAATGTCAGTAGAAAGAAGTTCTCTGCTCTAGTAGTACAAGAAATGTATGAAGACCAGTAAGGAGAATTGGGGCTTAGGGAGGTCAATTGGTATGAAAAGCAAGAGTAGCTAAGGGAAAGGGTAAGTGTAGATTATTGCATGTGAAACTTTCAGAAGTAAGTAAACTTTCACATGGACAAATCATTTAGAAGGTGATCAGGATCTCAATTCCCATTAATTTGTTGCTTGCTTGTGCACTACGAGGAGACCTTTGATGCTGGTCACTGTATGTAGCATGAAATTATTATCAATAATTAATTTTAAGCAGTAATGCTTGTTTGACATCAAATACATGCAGGTGGTATGTACCTATCCCCGCTACACATTTTAAAGTGGTAGTTGTTAGGCAGAGCAATACTTGTAAGTGCATTTCCAAACCAAATTGTGAACAGAAATTGCCCTTTCTGATCCATCTGAATATTATTTTTCTAACTATTAACAGGTTCAAATTATATCCATAACGGAAAACATAAACTTTGATAAATTCCTTCTGATCCAATATGAATTATAATATTTTTTCGGAACGTACTAAACTTAAAAATTAAATTCTTTTTACTGCTCATACACAAATATGCAAGTTGTTTGGGGAACTGAAACCTATTTCGTGAAATAATTTCATTTCTCTTGTGTAATCTGTAATTTTGATCATACTTGGAAAAGCAAATATATGTTAATAATAATTACTGGAACATCAAGAGTAAAGATAATGATAGAGAGAGGAAATAATTTTGAGCCAACCTGTTAAGTCACCGTCCGTTCGAAAGGTATATTTCTAGCAAAAGTATTTTGATGATCGTGTATTTTTTCTCGCCTCTTGTTGCTCCTATAACTAAATTTTTTTGTCGAAGCACTTCTTGTCGGTGTCACCGGTCGTGATCGGTCTCAGCACACATTTTCTCGAAGAGTTTGTAGCCATGAGTTCATTCTTATTATTCAATTGGTGTGACTGAGTTATAATTTCGAAGACCTTGTATAGATTCTCGCGTTGTTGGGGAATTTCGTTTTGTCGCAGCGCTGTGATATCAAGCTAAATTTAAGCTGCGTTGTGTATGTTCCAAGATTTCTCGCCTGTGATATTCCAGTCTCCTGTTTGTGTCCTGCTGATGGCTTTAGTCTTCGCTAGGCTATTATCGGAAAACGACGTTCTCTGCCCGTGCTATCTTGTCGTCGACTCTTTCGCCTTCGTTGTTCCCGCTGAATTTCAAGTCGGCGTTCACGCTGAGTTTCAGTTGTAAATCTCCCCCGGAATGGATTTTCAGCCACTTGTTAAATCAGGCGTTGCTTGCTTGCTCACAGACGATGAATAAATGTACGCAGCGAAGAAGGCAAGAAATGAAGAAACACGCCGAAGAAACAGGAGAGTGCGCAACTGTCAGCGGTCGCGATTTGGTTTTGTTGCTAGGCAACTGTGTGGACACCATCGAGATATATATGGGCAGATCGAGATTTGACCGCCCAAAGCGATCCTCACGCGAACTCACGCGACAAATTTATAAACCTCGCTTCGCGAGGAAAAAGATAGGAAAAATTGCCATGTTAGTATACGAAAGGGTCACAAACTCAGCTGCAAAGAAATGCGGGCGAAAGCGAAGTAAACGAAAGGGTACCACATTTTGGCAGAAATGACAACACGGAACACATAAAAGCTTGCATCCTTTGAGCAACTGAACCAGAACAACTGAAAGACCAGGAAAAACGTGCCGATCATAGGAAATTCTATTGTTTTGGCTTATCCTTGAGGTATACGAAAGTGGCGCTATTTTAATTTGCTCTAGGTATATGAAAGGGGTGCCATTTTGGTAAATTAGTATATAAACGGTAAGGGTTTGAATCTCCGAGCCACGGCTCCCCGTATAAAACTTTATTACTATTGATCCCAGACGTCCTTTCAAATGGTTTGAATTTTGTGTCGCTTCACGGACCGTTGGTTCCACTCCGCGGTTTGAAAAAAATGATTGCGTGATCACAAGTTTGTTCACCGCAAGAACTAAGTTTGTAGACTCAAGCTCGGCAACGCTCAACTTTCGCTGAATGAATTTTTACTAGTCGTCGCATTTCAGGACCTCAGAGAACACTTTTCCCGAATTTTCCCTTAAGATAATGTTTATAACCAGTATAAGACGATATTTTAATTCAGGAGACGGCGTTATTTTAGGATATGTGATGATTGCGAGTTGAAATTCATTTGTCACATGTTGAACGTTACAGATTTTGTGGTCAGTTTGCGGTCAACAAACTTGTGGTCACGTGATTACTATTTTTGAAATCGCAGAGTAAAATCAACAGGGGCACTCAACGAATCTGTTCCTTCAAATATCTGTTCTTGGGACGACTTCCTGCTGGCTGGCAAATTATTTTTGTGTAGCTACTCTCCTGGGAAATAATCACTGACGGTTTTTTCCTGGGAAAATTATTTCCCGCTGGAGACGCCCTGGACTAAAAGATTGAAGCTTGCTGAGAGACTGGGTCGGGGAAGTAGCCGCTGACCGAACAAACTGCTTCTCCAGGAAACCGTTTCCCCCGAAAAATTTTGGCGGTTACGGTCGCCGTTACGTCCGTTTACGTCGGTTTATCATTCGGTTCATTACGGATTCTCTCAAACAAAAGGTAGGCATGATATTGCTTTGCTATGTTTTATTCATGATCAGTTGTTTAACACTTGTGAAGCCCGGTGGCGGAAAGTAATACTCCAGTTGTTGTCTTGTTTCACTCACAGAATCATGAATCATGGCCATGCAGCCCAACTACCCAAAGACGAAATATTAAACACCCAGCCTGCCACCACAAACATGATAAGATGGCGTTTTTATTAAGCCATTAAAGCAGCTCATGCTTATATAGGTGAGCTTTTCAGTCACGTTTTAATTTTGTCGCTTTGTATTTCACATTCATCTGATGATTATTTATAGTTGCTAATGAGTAAAACTGGGAGTTTAGTCCCTAAGGCAAAATCCCAACTGTAGAATGGGAAATTTTAATATTCAAATGCATATTTTCTGCATGTTAGATTGAAGATGTGCAGGCATCCCTCGTAGGCCTTAAGCTTACACAAACCTGAGCTCAATTTTGAAATTTTTTATAGTAAACAATAGGGCTTTTTATTTGTAAAATATGGCTAACAGAGCTTTATTTCTATTGACAATTTTTTATCAAACAGCATTTTACATAGCAATGAACCTCTGAGCATTTTATTTGAATATTTGTGATGTTTAAATGGCCTCTGACTGCAGCAAAATGCCCATGAATCCCTGTACTGTATGCTTTCCCTACAATTGATAATTAGTGGCAACCAAAGAAATTTTCTTGTAAACAAATAACAAACCTGGACAGACAAAATAGAGAAACACATGCTTTATATGCCCTGCTCTTATTTTGTTGTAAATATATCGCAGAAAAATGCCTGTTTAGTGTCAGTAAGGGGAGATTTACTGTACAAGCTATGTTTTTGTTTAAGTCCAATTCAGTATTAACATATGTTTCTTTTGTTAGGGTGTATCAAGCATGTAACAGCCAGCACTCACAAAAATGCAAGTGAACTTTTTCGTTACTCCTTTTTTAACTCAAGGTGAATTAGGCTTGTGATGACAGACACTCATTACTGGTAGTTTTTCCTTGTGACCCTTTCTCTTCCATCAGGTTAAGTTAGGCTTGTGGTCATGGATACTCATTGGCTGTTCGTTCTTGTGACCCTTTCTCTTCCATTAGGTTGAGTTAGGCTTGTGACGACGGACACTCATTGGCTGTTCGTTCTTGTGACCCTTTCTCTTCCATTGGGTTGAGTTAGGCTTGTGACGACGGACACTCATTGGCTGTTCGTTCTTGTGACCCTTTCTCTTCCATTAGGTTGAGTTAGGCTTGTGACGATGGACACTCATTGGTTGTTCGTTCTTGTGACCCTTTCTTTTCCATTAGGTTGAGTGAGGCTTGTGACAACGGACACTCATTGGCTGTTCGTTCTTGTGACCCTTTCTCTTCTTTAAGGTTGAGTTAGGCTTGTGACGACGGACACTCATTGGCTGTTCGTTCTTGTGACCCTTTCTCTTCCATCAGGTTGAGTTAGGCTTGTGACGACGGACACTCATTGGCTGTTCGTTCTTGTGACCCTTTCTCTTCTATTAGGTTGAGTTAGGCTTGTGACGACGGACACTCATTGGTTGTTCGTTCTTGTGACCCTTTCTCTTCCATTAGGTTGAGTTAGGCTTGTGACGACGGACACTCATTGGCTGTTCGTTCTTGTGACCCTTTCTCTTCCATTAGGTTGAGTTAGGCTTGTGACAATGGACACTCATTGGTTGTTCGTTCTTGTGACCCTTTCTCTTCCATTAGGTTGAGTTAGGCTTGTGACGACGGACACTCATTGGTTGTTCGTTCTTGTGACCCTTTCTCTTCCATTAGGTTGAGTTAGGCTTGTGACGACGGACACTCATTGGTTGTTCGTTCTTGTGACCCTTTCTCTTCCATTAGGTTGAGTTAGGCTTGTGACGACGGACACTCATTGGCTGTTCGTTCTTGTGACCCTTTCTCTTCCATCAGGTTGAGTTAGGCTTGTGACGAAGGACACTCATTGGTTGTTCATTCTTGTGACCCTTTCTCTTCCACTAGGTTGAGTTCGGCTTGTAACGACGGACACTCATTGGTTGTTCATTCTTGTGACCCTTTCTCTTCCATTACATGTAGGTTGAGTTAGGCTTGTGACAACAGGCATTCATTAGTTGTTTGTTCAATGTTGTTGTGTCCCTTATTCTTGCATCAAGTTGAGTTACGCTTGCGATGACAGGCATTCATTGGTTTTTTGTTGTTGTGTCCCTTATTCCTGCATCAAGTTGAGTTAGGCTCATGAGAGTGGGCACTCATTGGTATTTGGATATTGTAACCTAGTCTTTTCCCTCCAGATAACTTTGACGTTGGTGGCCATTGTTTGTATTGGTTTTAATTATTGAGTTGGTCTTTCTCTTCTGTAATGATTCAGGTGCTTCATTCAGCAATTTTTGTTTGCTCCTATGTGTATGATTTGTCACTTTTTTCTATTACGGCATGACACCCGTTATTCTTTTGAATTTCTCTTTCCTTTACAATGAATGTTGTACAAGTCACAGTACAAGTCAAGTACAAGTCACAGTACAAGTCAAGTACACATGCAAGCTGGAATGTAACTGCTGATTTGCTTGTCAATGGAAGGTAAATTTTCAACAGAATAATAATGCAGTTTTCATTCTTATGAAGTTAAATACCTATTCTAATTGTATTGTGTTGTTCCAGAAAATATCCATACTCCCCCCACAGAGGGTTTTTGGGTTTGAACCCCTACCCCTCTGGAAATTCCAGTTTAGGCTGGTACCTTCCTTTAAAGATTTTGGCCTTTGAGACCCCCCTCCCCGTCGGAATTTCCAATGAACTTCTGTGATGGGGGTATCGATTTTTTCTGGACCCACACATTGATACAGTTGAATGTGTCAAAAGGGTGCAATTTCACTTTCAAAGTCAAAAGCTTTTATGCTGTGGACTCATTTAATAGTGAAAGTTCTTTTACAAAATTTATTGCCTAATCATGAGAAAAAGAAATCTGTACAGGATATGACTAAATTCATATTGTAAAAGTGAGCCCAAAAGCACTGTTTACACAGGCATTAAGTCATCCTGCACATACAGTGTATTTCTTGTTGGTAATTTGTACTGTTATTTGTTTATGATTATTTCAGTGGAGTGCCTGTGAACTAGCTATATTAGCTAAGTGCACTTTTGCTCTAAATAATAGCATTTACCGTTTTCTACCATTTTTTACTGTTTACATTCTGTTCCACATGGAATCTTGTTCAAATTCCCTGATGAAGTCTGTAGTTATCAGACAAAGGTGGTTGGAGAATAAAACTTGGTATGGGCATGGATACTGTCAGGAACCACACATTCATCAAGAAAGAATTAATTTCATCTGTTCTCTTTGGGTGTAATTGATAATGGAGACCAATTAGGTGCCTCACTAGGGGACATACATGTACTAATATGAGTTGAAATGTCAGCTTTTCATGGGTAGTCTGCACACTGTCTGTGTGGTGTGTTAACCTGTAAAGGCTTAATGCGGGCTGGGGAATTTACAAGACTCTAGAAAGGGTTGTCAGTTATCTCCAAATGTTTGAACTGTTAAAACCTTTAACCCTAGCATTGACCAGCATGTAGTGTCTCCATACCATACAGGTGTATTACTACAGTTGAATCTCTGCTTGTGGACACCTGCTATATATAATGAGCCAACAGCCAACAGACACAAAACTGTAGTCACGGTGATTTCCCCACTGAAACTCTAAATTTTACTGGCATGATCTCCTGCAGGTAGACACCTCTTTCAATGTCTGAAAGAGCTAAAATAACTTCCCTTATGCTGACAAACATCTTTAATCTTGGACTCAAATAACAGTATTCACAATTATTGCTTGTAAAATCAATTTGCACTACAAGAAGGTTGAGCGCTCTTTTCGCTTCCCGAATGGCTAATGTGCTGGGGGTGTGACAGTACTAACTCAATTAAATAATTAATTAATAATTAATTAATTAATTAGTTTATTTATTTATTTTGACAATATTTAAATTGCTGGCTGGGAGATATGAGAAATCAATTCTGCTGGCTGGGAAACCTACTATGATCAAGTTGCTGGGAAAAAGGAACAGATAATTTTTTCCCAGCAATGCAGAAAAACGCTCGAAAATGCCTTAGACAGCTTTTTTTCTTGTCATATTGAACAGAACAATGCATTTTTGCAAAATTGTTTGTTGAGTGCCCCTGAATCAACAGTCCGTGAAGCGACGCAAAATTCAAGCCATTTGAGAGGACGTCTGGGATCAATAGTATATAGCCCCCACTGGGGGGGGGGGAACTGGACTCCATGAAGATCATTTTCGAACGTCATCTGGCGAGTGTGCCCATTGTTTTGGCCATCATCCATGCACACTATTCCCGTGAAAGCCGCGGTTTTGATAATATTGATTTCTTTTAACAAAAGTGCTAAAAATTAAGCGGTGCAGAAATGTGTTTGGTAGATTTTATCGACCAGTTTTTGTGGGAAGTTAAAAAATGGGGCCAAATATACCAGTCACTTTAACAACTCAGCCGATGCAGAAAAAGCATGAAAACTCAAATCAAAAATAAATGGACTCTTACGAGGGAGGATCAGAGAACATAAACGGTATAAGAACGTTTAAGAACTGACCTCTACATCAAATCATTGGCAGCGCTAATTTGCGCCTGTTTGTTATCCCAAGGTTAAAGGTGGTTAATAAACAGCGCTTAAATAATTGTAATCGTAGGTTTTCACCTAACCCACAACTTTCGTAACAGGTGGCTGGATTTCTTTCTTTTTAACGGTCATCTTTTTTTAATTGTAGATTCATAATCGAAGCGAATGCTTTTCTCTTACAATTCAGTTTAGTCTGTGGCAACATCCAGCAGTTGTCACTCTCCCGGCGTTACTGGCTGAAATCAGTCATACGTGGCAAAGCGGGGTAGTCATTTACTAACCTACTAAACTGTGCCAAATCATCAGTAAACAGTTTACTCCCGGGGGGGGGGGACTCCCATATGAAAGTGACGGGGATGCTCGTCGTCTCGCTTAGGGGTGTAAATTGCAGATTTTGGTCTCGCTTTGGGTTCATAGGACGGAAATCCAATATTTTTACCTGTACCGGTATCGCTTAGGGTTGTGCGTAAAGAAATATCTATATGAAAAAACCAAACGCCGTCAATCTTTAGCGCCAATCTTTAGGGCAATTAAAAATCACTGCAACTTTGAATTGGTTGTCTGTTTTGGCGTGGTCTCGTTTTGGGTTCAAATAACGCCAGAGCCACGCCCAGATTGGTCTCCTTTAGGGGTTTAATTCTAATTTTCCGACGAGCATCCCGGCAGTTTCATATGGGAGTCCCCCCCCCCCGGGAGCTTACTTACATTGTAAACACCAAATAGGCATTGAATTGCTTTAATAGATGTCCCTCAGAAGGAACTGTACGGAGCTGATAACAAACAATTCAATTTACATCTTGCTTAGTGTGTTTATTTCGTGCATGCAATACTGATAGATTTATTGGGCAGCTTGTTTGCCTCGTAGACTTTACAGACTCAATATAACGTCAGTAATCAATAACGCTCTTTATCTAATGATGGTTGAATAACAAGGAGTACTAGTGAGCACTTGAATCGACACGAACATTCTCGAAATACGCTTATTAAACGCCGGCCGGAGTGCATGAGATGTGCTGCGTCGGCGGGGAAGTGAAAAAAATGGACTGCCTCATTTACGAAATGTGCTTCACAAGAAAAAAGAAACTGAAATTAAAAAACCAAAGCTGAGTACATTTGCACAAATTCGTTTAGTAATGAACACTAACATCTGGGCCCGGTTGCAAAGCGGGATCAAGCTAGCCCAGGGATAGTGTCCCCATTTCTAATTCATTCATATTCAAGCGATGTGGATTCCTGTAAACCCCTTTTGTCCCATGTTTTGACTTTGGGAGCTTTCAAACGGCCAATTAAACTAGCTGTGAAGACCTTTTTTTAACAATGAAAACAGCAACCTTGGTTAACTATTAATTCCGGGTTTAGTGTTAATCGGCTTTCGAACAACCTGGTCTCTACATGCAATCCGCATTAGCAGTTCTAATTTGTTGCTTTTCACCCTAAATACCCTAAATACATAGAAAGAGAATTTAAACATGGACCTTGCCTCAGTCATAATTTTTTTCTGGCTACGGCCCTGCCATGTTTTGACTTTGGTAAAAAAAAAAACAGCAAAAAACAGCAAACTTGGTTAACTTTTAATTCCGGGTTTAGTGTTAATCGGCTTTCGAACAACCTGGTCTCTACATGCAATCCGCATTAGCAGTTCTAATTTGTTGCTTTTTACCCTAAATACCTAAATACCCTAAATACCTAGAAAGAGAATTCAAACATGGACCTTGCCTCAGTCACAATTTTTTTCTGGCAACGGCCCTGCCATGTTTTGACTTTGGTTGCTTTCAAACGGCCACTTAAACTAGCTGTAAAGACCCTTTATCAACAATGAAAACAGTAACCTTGGTTAACTTTTAATCCCGGTTTTAGTGTTAATCGGCTTTCGAACAACCAGAGCCTGGTCTCTACATGTAATCATTAGCAGTTCTAATTTGCTGCTTTTCCACACAACTTTCTTAACAGATGCCTCGATTTCTTTCTCTTGCTAAAGTTTTGTCATCAAGTGAATTTTATTGAATTGTAGACTTGTGGTCGAAGCGCATGCTTTTCTCTGCAATTCAATTAAGTCTGTGACAACATCCAGCAGTTGCGTCACGCTCCCGCCGCTGGATTCATTCAATGTTTTATACGTTGCACAGCGGGGGAGTCATTATTTACGAAGCTACTAAACCGTGAAAAAACAACACTGAACAGTTTACTAATTAAAGCGCCAAATATGTAATCATTAATATTTGTCCCTCAGGAGGAATTGATCGGAGTTGATAATAAAAAAAAATTTATTTACATCTTGCTTAGTGGCATTTATTTCGTGCATGCAATAAATAGATTCATTGTACGGCTTGCTACCTCGTAGACTTCACAAATTCAATAAAATCAGCGATCAATATAGCTCTTTGTCTAATCATGAATAAACACTAGGAGTACCAGTATGGCTTGAATCGACACGAACATTCTCGAACTGACGCCCAACACCGAATTAACGAGCGTGCAGAAGGGGGTTAGTTTCTAAAAACAAGATGGTGCTGCATCGGTGTGGAAGAAAAACACAAAATTTTGGATTTTTCAAATGAGCTGATAAGGAAAATTGGCCACCGTAAAGAAATCGAAAGCTGACCTTTCGAGCGTTAGCCTTTCGTCAGAGCGAATCCGATGAGCGAATCTGACGAGAGCTAATGCTCGAAAAGTAAGCTGTTAATTTCCTTGCGGTGGCGAATTATCTTATCTTCAGTTGATAAGGCCAAACTTTTGTACAATTGCGCAGACGACTTAATAACTGAAGATACGATTGCAAGCAGATTACAACTGTACCCGCATAAAGCGTCCTTGATATTTGTTGAGGATGTTTTTGCAAACATCCTCAACAAAACATAGGCACGCAAAGCGTGCGTGAGCTATTTTGTAGCTGTCAATGAGAGGTACGGAAATGGTTATTGAATGAACGTGCGCGTACCAAGGTACACTACTGTGATGTTGGTTATTTGAGTAGCGTTGAGCATTCGAAAAGTATTGGTTTTTAGACAGAGTTTTTAAGTGGAGCTGTGTCCGATATTGTGCAACCTCATTCCCAGGGCTTCTTACAGATTTGAGGGTGATCAAAGATCAATGTTTGAGTTTATATTAGTGGTTTCGAATTCGTATGTGTCGTTGATCAATAGATGGTACGCTAATGCGTACAAGTGTGGCTTCAAATGACGACAAAACAAGAAGAAAGTGAGATAAAATCTGTAAAATATCTGACAACAGTGTGAATATGGGACAAACAAAATAATACAAAACAGCCCTTTCTGAAGCTCATTCTCAGATGTTTCTCGGCAGCTCAATGGATTGAAATTTAATTTTGTGGCTTTCTAATGGAAAGAATATTTTTCCATGGACAAATATTTTGGATCTAGTAGGAAGCGTAACTTGTCACAAAAATTAATTCTGTAATGTTTGAACCAGAAGAGAATAGCCGATCTTGAGAGTCACGTACGTCTTCTTCTTGCGTGACATCATGCTTGACGAACGTGGCAACTCCCGTATCCAGACAAATATATAGATAACCTCTGTTTTATTTTCCACATTATTTCACATGGACTTACATTTTGGAACACACGGCTAAAATCGAGTAATAAGCGTGCCTTGTTAGAAAAGATCATGCCATTGTGTGTCTTGTGCAAGTCTTGCGTGACTAGTCACGTAGCAAACTGACAAAAAAGCCAGAAACATCGCACGTGCTGACATCCCGTGTGGTTGACTGTGGCACTAATTTTTTCGGGATTCAAATTTTTATGATTTTCGCGGTTTTTTCACGATCCGCAAAAAAAAGTTCCCGCGGAAAAAAATAATTTCTGCAAAAATTTACTCCATTGTCGAAATTTATATACAAACATCGCCTTTTACATGTCATGTAATATTATGTTGGTGCCCATTTACTTTAAAGGGAACCAGTGATGTTATAACATATGTACCTCAAACTGCTCTAAATCTCTCAAAGAATCCAGTGAAATATGTAAAATCTTGTAGATCGCAAACATTTTCCAGAAAATAGACTTCAAATTTCGCGCTTTTACGCCTGCGAGTTAGCCTGTGGCCGCCATCTTGGAACACGCAATGACCTATGGGATTTATGACGTTTCACGGCTCCCCCGAATGCTCATTCCAAGCTTGTTTGTTGTGGTTGTTGTTATAAACTATGGCACAAATCAGCCTTTTATCCTGGAACCAGAGTATTCTTTGGAGGAAGAGCAACTCGAGGATGAAGATGACGAGTTTGACTTGCCGGTGGATATTAATCTGATACACCGCGCGGCGTTGATCCACCTTTCCTCAGTTTTTCATCTTTAGGAAAATTATGAAGACTAATAATTTGGGTTTTCTTGATCAAAAATAAAACACAAACAGCGGTAATAAACATTATAAACTTACGCATTTTTATATAAACTTGACATTTCGCTTCTTACTTTTCTTACTTTTTGTAGAATAATTACAGCCAAATGCGCTACACTTCGGCATGTTTACGCCAAAAGAAAAACAATAAATTGTTGCAAAAATTTAAAGCTCGCGCCAACTGGGAGCCGTGAAGCGTCATCAATCCCATGCGTCATTGCGTGTTCCAAGATGGCCGCCACAGGCGAACTCGCAGGCGTAAAAGCGCGAAATTTGAAGTGTATTTTCTGGAAAACATTTGCGATCTACAAGATTTTACATATTTCACTGGATTCTGGGAGAGATTTAGAGCAGTTTGAGGTAGATTTGTTATAACATCACTGGTTCCCTTTAACCGTCTCTTTCGTTCAAAAATAAAACGAAATTAGAAGCAAACCATTCAGAAATAAAACGATGAAATTGCAGTCGGTACATTACAAGTAATAAGCTGTTAAAAGCTTTAAAGAAAAGGATCGTCTGAAGGTACTCCATTGATTAACTGATTTAACGTGTTATACATCTGCATGTTGTTCACCTGCATTCGATTGTTTATACTCAAAAAACGAGAATGTTATAATTCCAAATAGAAGGCGGATTCCGGAAAATCGCAAAAATTAATTCCAAGAAGAATAAACAGTTTCCCCAATCGCAAAGATTAGTCCTGCAAAACACACACAAAAAAAATAACCATTCACAAAATTAAACTCCCGCAAAAATATTGGTGCCACTCGGTAGTGGTCTCAGCTTCGCTGAAGCTACACAAAAATCGGTGGTTGTGTTTAGCGAATAAATTTTGTTTTGATGAGCGTTTTGATGTGAAAGTAAGATACAAAATTGGGTGAAAATAATATTAAGGGATGTTTTGTTATGTAGAGAGGTGGTAATGGGCAAAGGAATCGTTGGAATTTTAAATGAGCGAATTCGAGAATAATGGAGTGGTTGGCCTGTGTGGTAAACAACGTGAATTTTATCAGGTGGAGTACACGTGATCAACTCAAGGCCAAATTGTGCTTTAATAGGTCCGGGGGGGGATTTTATCGTAGGGCCAGGCAGTCATGTGATAATGTTTAGTGTGGGTCGTTTCACGTGTAAAGAACGTGTTATGTTGATTGAGCGTGAGATCAGATTACTGTTTTGTGTAAACAAGTGGTGTTTTGTCACGTACAAACATGTGATGAGACAAAGTTCAATGGCGAGTCACGAGACTTTCATGAGACTGTCATAAGTTCGTTTTCGGCGCTTTTTATTGGCTTTCGTGGCAGCTAGAGTTGAGTAGGGAGAAACTTAAAAGGAAGCGGGGAATGAGTACATTTGTGCGTTTTTCGTAATCTGAAAAATGATAACCGATGTTTGTGTCTATAAGACTGTGAAACGAATCTTGCGTAGAGCTGTTGCGTTTTTGTCTTCGTATTGGAGGTGATAATTGTTTTGATTTGATTTGATTTGATTGTCTGCTGATCTTTCCGCTCAAACTTTGTACAAACAATCCCGCTACCGCCACGCAGCCTAACCAGAAACCCATTTCTCTGATAAGTCACCTCTAACTTTGCGCTTAGCAAGTCGCACGTACGAGCAACGTTTATGCCACCCATACAATGTTTTTCCTTGTCGACCTTGTGCCTTTGACGGACCTAGTGATCGAGTGGCATGGGCATTAATTTTAAAACCTACCAAAAGGTGCGAACAATAATTCGCTTTAGTTCGAAATTCACGATTCTGCCCATTTTATACCTTCAAACTATTTGCCATCTATTTACCATCATTTACTATGGGACATCCCTGCAGAGAAGTCATGTTATTTCTCACACTCTAAAGTTGAACCATATAACTCAAAACGTAAGTTGTGCGCATGCGTACAGAGGACTCGCTTCCGCTCACGTGTAAACCGGGTTTGTGCTGACGATTCGTTTTCTTAGGAAGTCTACCACAAGGAAGCCAGCCATTTCTATTTGATATATAAATATCCAACATCAAGCAAATGAAATCAGGACGCTTTCGTAGTGTCGCTTTAGTAGCAGAATTTTCCGTGCGTTCGCATCTGCATTTTTGTTCCGGCCCCGACAACTAGCCTTTCGGTAAAATTCGACAGTCGTCGGGAATGCCGAACATTGGCCACCCAAAAACCAACCAAAGAACCAACCTTCCCAGAAACTTGAGGCTGCACGCCGACTATGAGGCTATTTTGTAGACAAAATAGCTCAAAAAGGTTTAAGTTTCTCACACTAGTTTGAAAGTTGTTTTCGTTTTATGTTAGCGTTCAAAGCCCATGTTTGCGTAGTTGAGGAAGCGGAAAGCAGCTTACGACATTCCACAGGCAGCCCAAGCTAAGGTTGAGAGCTGCGCATAAATTAGACTGTTTTTTCCACGCTATGCATAATAATGACATCGGCAACATTTAAGAGTTTGTATGGAAATGATACAAAACGTCTCAAATTGCTACAAATCAGAAAGAAGTCGAAATAAAAAAGATTTACTCTTATTTCATTGTTTTATTGGTCATTATTGGAGGGCTTCCTGGGCTGGTTTGAAGCTTTTTGGGCGAGAAATTGAGGTTTATATTTTTCATCAGTTACTGAACGTTTAGAATTAATTAAAGGCAGGAAACAATTTCACACTGCACCTCACTTGAGGTTCGATAAATTCCATCACAATAAACAAATCGCCCTACAACTTCAAAGGTGTATTCTTGGGTCTTGCGCATACCTCTGTTCTTTCTCATGGGTTCCAGATCCTATTTTAAGCCGTCGAAAATCCCTCTTAAATACGCAACTCGCCTTTCCTGGTATGCGTTTTCATTTGAAGTGCACACATGAATCATTGCGAGCCGCGTTTCGACGACAAAATGTCCCTCAGCCGGGGAGAGGCTGAGTGAGATTGTCGACATTAGCAAACACGACACTGCGGAGTCCAGAGAGGTCGGTTTACAGAAATAGAGAAATATTAGAACGGCCGTGAAATTCACTCGCCTCACTTGACTTCGAAAACCATAATTTTGTTTTAGGGACGAAGGAAGAACTATCTTTTGCTGCACTCTAATCAATCCATTCGATGATTTTATGCCGAGTATTTGGCGCAAGTGATCCTGCTCACTGCCCGCAAATCAACCTCATTATTTAATTCCCATATATAGGGTTGTCTGCCCTAAAAAAAAATATTGCTGTGACCGTGGAAAATACCCACCACAATTTCCATTCCTTTGAAAACCGGTGCAGTTTTTTTTCTAGGTGGAACTGCTCCTCGTCTCTGCTTCTAAATTTCGACAACATTTTTTTTGCGGTAAACAGGTAAATGTGACGGAACAAATCACTATGCTAATATATTGTCGCACGAAGACATTAAAGTGTGCTCGTGGCGTCAAGTGAGGCGACTAAATTTCACGGGCGTACCGATAGTTTTCTATCAGGCCCTCAAACCGACCTCTCTGGACTCCGCAGTGTCGCCTTCTGCTTGTGGACAATCTCACTCAGCCTCTCCCCGGCTGAGGGACATTTTGTCGTCGAAACGCGGCTCGCAATGATTCATGTGTGCACTTCAAATGAAAACGCATACCAGGAAAGACGAGTTTCGTATTTAAGAGGAATGTTCGACGGCTTAAAATAGGATCTGGAACCCATGAGAAAGAACAGAGGTATGCGCAAGACCCAAGAATACATCTTTGAAGTTGTAGGGCGATTCGTTTATTGTGATGGAATTTATCGAACCTCAAGTGAGGTGCAGTGTGAAATTGTTTCCTGCCTTTAATTAATTCTAAACGTTCAGTAACTGATGAAAAATATAAACCTCAATTTCTCGCCCAAAAAGCTTCAAACCAGCCCCAGAAGCCCTCCAATAATGACCAATAAAACAATGAAATAAGACAAATCTTTTTTATTTCGACTTCTTTCTGATTTGTGGCAATTTGAGACGTTTTGTATCATTTCCATACAAACTCTTAAATGTTGCCGATGTCATTATTATGCATAGCGTGGAAAAAACAGTCTAATTTATGCGCAGCTCTCAGCCTTAGCTTGGGCTGCCTGTGGACATTCCGGTTAATTGTAGCCGTGTTCGGCATACTGTATTTACTGGACTGGACTGGACTGGACTGGACTAGTAAAACAAGGACTAGTAAAACGAGGACTAGTAAAAGGAGGACTGGTAAAACGCGGACTTGTTAAACGCGGACTAGTAAAACGCGGACAAGTAAAACACTGAATTGTAAAACGCGGACTAGTAAAACGCAGACTGGTAAAACGCGGGCTAGTAAAACGCAAGAAAATACAGTCTCAGAGGAGTGGTCGCAACCAAAGCTGGTCTTCTCGTAAGCGACCACGTGGTAAAACAATAGAGGGTGGTCGCTTACTATGATCACTCATAGTACTGCAGCAAAAATATTAAATAATTGCAGGTTATTGCCTATTTCACAAGAGTATCGCGTATATACAAGTCAACGAACCATCAGCGCTTATGCTGTGTATTAATTTGATCAAGAAGTGAGCGCTTTTATTAAAGTGTTGAGTGAGCGGTCGCTTACGAGAACTTAGAAACAAAGAAAAACACCAGTCGGTAAGTCACAAAAGTGGTCGCGGTCGCTTACGGGAGCGGTCACTTACGACAATCTCTCATTCCAAGAACTTCTCAAGTGACCTTATAATCAAGTTATCATAATTCCTAACAGAACAATAATATTTAGAGCCAGTAATAAAGATCTTACATGTCATGTCGTCCTTTAAAAGCACTACAAACAAATGTTGCTGAATTTAAAATCAATAAAAATTAATTTTGTTGAATCAAATCTTCAAATGCCAAATTTTCTCGTGGCCAGCCAAACATAAAATACTAACAATATTCCTGCTTTTATCCTTGCTTTCCGACACGCAACATGTCCATCGAGGATTTTGTACCTTTCAATACTCTTTTTACATTCCGATAAACGAACAATTTCCTTTCCAGCAACAATTGTATGTAATGTTGACAGGCCATACGCGACTCCCATTGGTCGAATTGTTGATTCTTTGACCTTCATAGTTTAGCTCGTACGAGTATGTCTTGTAATGACTTTCCTCTTCTGTATGATATTATTGGAGGATCTTTAAAGATTTCTCGCAGCAACGGTTTATTTTCTATAAGGTTGCATTTGCTCATTATGATGTCTTTTAGGTTAGCCACTGAGGGGTGGATATTCTGTCACAAACGGTAGTATTTTCTTATGCGCTTTTGTTTTGTTTTGTAATGCCGACATTCTCTCGTGATACTTGACTTCCGATAGGACTTTATCTATCCGTTTATCTGGATAGCCTCTTATCTGAGTCTTCGCTTAAAACTGGTTATGTTCTCTTCAAATGTTTTCCCAGAAGAGTTTGTTCTGAGTAATCTTAAAAATTGTATATAATGTTGAGAAGTTCTTTAAATGAGAGATTATCGTTTAAATACAGAGGAATATTCTGTTGCGTTTTACCAGTCCTCGTTTTCCTAGACTGAATTTTCCTAGTCCGCGTTTTACTAGTCCTCGTTTTACCAGTCCGCGTTTTACTAGTCCTCGTTTTACCAGTCCTCGTTTTACCAGTCCTCGTTTTACCAGTCCTGCTCGAGAATTTAGTCTCGAAATACAGTAATACACCGAGATCAATAGTAGCACGTACGGCTTCTACTTCGAGGTTCGTCCGTGTTATGTTATCGTTAAAGGGCTGGTGATTCGTAGTTAATTGAGGAAGCGTTAAGCGGTGTAGGGCATGACGTCATGGAGTGTGTCAGATCTGTGGACTAGACTAGAACAAGTGTTTCCTTGGTTTACTTTGCTAACTCAATGTCTGTAGTTCCCTCTAAAAGTTCAGTGGGCTGTACACAACGACACTCAATTTCTTTCAAATACATTTTAACAATTCAGTTTGCTAACAGTGTGCACGCAATTTTAAAATGCATGAAAAGCACCAAAATATTAATGAAACAATGAAACAAATTTTGCGCCCGGATTTCAAACAAATACCTTTACAGTTACATTGTAGAAAATCGCTTCCATTTGCCTTAAAACATTTCAGCAACTTAAATAGGCGTTGTATAACAAGTTTCTCGAAATATTTCAGTAATGCTGCCGGAAATTTTTAAAAATAAAGGGAGTCAGCTTTGAGGAGATTGTAGTGATTTATCAGTTCTTTCAAAACTGGATAAGTAGCTACTAGCATTTATGGAGTTTAAGAGTATCTTTGAGGCAAGTAACCAGAAACGCAGTTACATTAGCGGTTTAAGAGTGATTTTAAACTCTTTTTTTCTTTTTGTGTGAGTAATTTTGAATGACTTGTATGACTTTTGAGAATGATAGGAAAGTATTTTAATGGCAAAAGTATGTAATGGCAATTGTTTAATGTTGCTAATCTTTACGGAGAACGAGAAGTGTATGTTCTGGGAAGATTTTATGCCCGACATCTCGCGCTCTTGTCATTTTTTCCTTACAAATTAAACCGTTTCTTTTCTTTCATCCCTTCACCACGGTCGCGTTATCGTTGCTTTATGTAAAAGTACAGGCCACATTCGTTTTCGTTTTCTCCATCCTACACCGTGGCCGTGTTTTTTGATGGCCTGTGTCGAAGTAGAGTTCAGACTCGTTATCCTCAGTTCCAGATCACCTTAACGTGACAAACACGGCTTTTGGAAATCAATGTAGCACCGCTGCTGCTAAGACGCAATGTAAGTAATATATCAACAACGAGGGCGAGTTTTTCATCAGGGTATCCAAACACCGAGAAACTGATGAAAGCACGAGGCCGATATGACTTCTCAGTCACGCATAATAAATAATGGTAATCAACACTTTACTGACAAGCAAAATTTGTTTGCTTTTGTGAGCAAAAGTTTGTGATTAGCACGTAGTTGGTTGTTTGCAATGCCGGCAAAAAATGCCACGTTTTTTCGAAAACCATTTATGGCAATGCTAATATTTTCATTGGCGTCCTTTTCAATCGTGACAGAACTACCTTCAGAATCATCTCGTTTCGACTGCCACAAAGTAGTAGAGACAAAAAATCCTTACTGGCCCTGTGCAGGCCTAAAAGTAAACTTCAGGAAGGTAAATCAGGAAGCGGTAAGTGAAGCGGAGCAATAAAATTTGCTGTTATCACTCGGGAAGCGCATGAATTCAAAGATTGCCCTCACTGAGTGCGAAGACTTGAAGAACGGTTGGAGCTTTCCCAGCAAGTCTCAGGTACAATCGAGAAAAAATTGTCCACAGTGTTTAGCAATGTTCACGAATCTCTCTGTAAACCTAAATTTCATGAACTGAAATGTGAACATAAATGCTAACTGCAAACAATAATTTATCATGGACGGCAATAAACATTCGTTCAAGCACTGCATTGTTTTTACTAACTGATTTCCAAACACACGTGTTTGGATATCCCACTACGTGTGTTTGGATATCCAAACACCCTTGATTTTATTTGTTCTTTACCGGGGTGTAAAGGGGCATCCATGTGACCCAAATGGGGCCAGGCTATTGGTTTATTACCTCATGCATAATTAATGATTTGAGAACGTAATATTGAATGCGATGGATCAGTTCCAAATGAAATTACTATTTAAATTAGAACTTAAGTCAAACCAACATCAAGCGGTCACCCACGGGGAATGGCTTAGTTCCAGAAAATTACACGTAATACATATAGAAAACAGCATTTTTGGTTCTTATTTGATCACATGATTCACAGTTCCATCATAATAGAATAATATATACGCCTCTTGTTCAGCAGGTCAACGAAGGGCAACACTCGATTTGTTGAAACAAAGCTTTTGCGGCTTGAGACAAAGACACCAGACTTGAATTATAAAATTTGACGGTTTGCACGATTGGTTGCAGATCGATGGCAAGTAGAAGTAGAGAAACAGAAGTTTCTCTTCACTAGAGTGTTTTTGCAGGTCACTGTCTCCGTAGAAAAACAATAATCAACAACAAAGATGTAGCTTTTTGTTATCATCCTTTATTAATAGCCTCTTAAGTATTCTTGAATCGAATATTCTTGAAGTCGAAGATTGGTCAACATTTGATCCACGCATCGCAAATAATTATAATTGCTGCCCACCCAGAAGTAAATATTAACGCAAAGCTTAAGTTCTTTCTTAGCATTGTTATTAGTTTGATATTATTGCACACTCTTTCAAAATAACGTTAACAGTTTCGAATTAAAATTTAGATGCCAATTAAATGTGCAAATAATAAAGAAAAGAATGCTAAAAGTGCTAAGGTTTGTTAATGTTAAGAGGACAATCACATGACTTTTGGAGGGCATATTAGCAAAAAGACATTTTATATTTAAAAAATAATAGTCTTCCCGTTCACAGGCAATGGACTCAGACTGTCTTTGCTAATTTCATTAAATAAGTTACAGCTTTTAGTCGCTATCATCGCTCCCGATTATTCGGCGACGTTTGCGGGTTGATGGCGACGGTTCTTCATACTTTCCGTGATAAATGTTCATTGTTCATGCTGGGTGCAATTTTGGTACGGCTGTGCCAAGGAAATAAATTGGTTTTGGAGAAGAGACTGTGGGTTTAAGTTTGAGCTAGGACCGGCTGACGGGCCGGCGACATTTTGCCTTGTGATTCCTGAAGCTTCTTGCTAAAGAGCGAGTTGTGGCTGGACCGGCTGACGGGCCGGCGATATTTTGCTTTGTGATTCCTGAAGCTTCTTGCTGAACAGCGAGTTGTGGCTGAAACGTGTCACTTAAAATCTTTGAACACTCTCTTTTTTGTGCACTTGTTGTCTCGCTGATGTAGTGGGAAAGGCTCCGTTCATCTTTGTGCTTTGTGATTGCACAGATTTTCCTTGCGTCCACACCGCGCTGAAACAAAGAAGTGACAGTAACTCTGCTTTGATGGAAATTCTTTCCATCATCTTGCTGATAGTATTTTTTCCCATAGGCTCATTTCTGTACCAGTGTCGGGTGCTTGCAAAGTTTATATTCTTGGTGGTAGCTTTGTTTGGAGTCTGAAACAGTGCCTTGCAGTCGGGATGAGTCTTGCTGAGGTAAAATTCAAACGCAGCCACTGGATCAAGTGCAGTTAAAGTTTCGTACATACGAACATCCGAGTATGACTGCTCAGACTGTTTAGCGCCTCCTTGGTAATTTTTAGTTTGTTCAGTAAGTTTTTCGGTGATGTAACGGGCTCCAGTTTCATCAGTTTTTATTTCAAATCACCACCCGCCATCCCTCTCTGCCGCGACGAGCAAAATGAAAACACAACGAAAACCAAATAAACTCAACTAACTTCTTCGCATCTTTCCAAACGCCGTCCGTGTTCTGCCCTTCCATGAAGTATCGATTCAATTTCTGCATGTTTCCTGTCTGAATGGATGATTTTTGTTTTGGTTTCGCATTGTTTTCTTTCGTAAATAGCTTGGCCTTCGCCTCAAACATTTTGTTAGCAGACATGAATTCGCTGTCTTGCAAAATGTTTATGTTTCGGCTGAGTGGAACACGGGTTAGATGGCGATGAATGGCCGCTCTAATTCCAGTCAATGCACTCGGAGTTAATGCTTGGCCTTTCTCTGTTTTCACTTCAGCGAAGAACTTTCGCAGAATTTCACTCAAGTTCGTTGCACTTACTGTTTTGAGATCTACTGTAATTTTTCTTTTCTCACACCATTTCTCGAACTTTTTTACTCCCCACTCAGTTACTCTCTTGGTGTTTTTCGCTTGAGCTTTTTGCTTAATTTCATCCAGTTGCTCGTTGTCTAAGTCCGAGTTTTGACTAGAAAAAAGCTGAAAATTTGGGACTTCCAGTTTAAAATAAAATCTCCAAACGGCAAGCGTTCACTACGCAAGCTGTTCGCACCTGAATGGTTTTCCCGCGTCAATAAACGTAGCCTAATTGGTTAATATTCATCGGATAATATACCGTGAACCAGTCAGAGACAGGGCTGTAAATGCGTTTGCAGCCCGTCAAATTCAATATCGCCCGCCACTCACGCGTGTTTTCGCGAAGGCAGTTTCTTATTTGGCCGCGTATATTGCTAATAATGTTTGTTTAACGCTATATTGATTTGGAAGCCTTGAAAATTACTGGCAGCATCAACAGTTTTTGCTTTCTAGGATCTTTGGAATGCGAAACAAAGTCATGTGTCCATACGTGGTTTACAATGCTGGAGCCTACACATACTGACCGACATTTCTAACTGCATTCACATATGATAACACACCGTACTCATGAGCAGGTCTATTTCGGTACAGTGCTTGTTAGCTCACGGTTGATCACAGACTAGACGCGGCTAAAGATAAACGGCGTTTAAATAATGGGAATAAACCTCGGTTTAGACCTAGACTACGAGCAGTCTTTCTTTCCGCTCAGGGATAGTCGAGGGAAACGGACAAGCGAACGGGTGCGAACATCGCCCGCCGCGTTGAAACGTGACGCGCGTGTCAGGAGCCGCCAGTGTAGTGAGCCGGATTACTACACTAGCGGCTCGACAAGTTCGGCGATGTTCGCGCCCGCTCGTTTGTTCGTTTCCCTCGACTAAAGAGAGACTGCTCGTAGTCTAGTTTATGCCACAACTTTCAAGTTAACGGTTTGCTGAATTTCGGCTGTCTTTCTTCTTAACGCAGTTCAGTCATTAAATGTTCTGGATTGTAGACTTCGTGGAAGTCTCTTATACGCAGCCGTTTTAAGAGTCTGCTGCAATTGAATTTAGCCTGTGACAACATCCAGCAGTTCTCTCACGCACCCGCCGCTGGCTTCATTCAGTGTTTAAGGGGAGGTTAATCATACGTGGCAAAGCGGGGGAGTGATCTACGAACGCATTAAACTATGATATATCATAATAGCGACAGTCGTCAAAATTTGTCTGTATACCGATAAATTATGCATCCTCATTTTCATTATCTCGCTTCATTTATTTCTTACCAATAATTGTGACATTTACATTATATATAGATATTTTCTTTCTTTCAAGAGCCATGCGACCGGCAGGTTACACTGCTTTTTTTCACAATATCTTTGAGGTTTCCGCTTCGACGATTTTCATAGTTCAGTTATTCGCTGCGAAATTGATCTTCACCATGGTCACAAAATCAACAACAGACCCGTCACTGTTGGAAAACTAAGGCCCGGCTCAAACGTCGAATTTCACATGTGCCGAACTTAATGCAAATGAGAAAAAGCTATTGTTTTTGCTAATTTATATTAGGTTCGGCACGAGAAATTCGACGTTTGAACCGGGCCTAACACGCTGATTTGAACTATAATATTTCATAGCAAAAATTAAAGGAAAAGGAGTCAGAGAGAAACGCTGAGCGCCCTACCGTAAGGTTATTTGCTTGCGCTTTCAGTAATTTCCCTTGGCTATAAAGCAAATATATACGACTAAAATGAATTGTTCGTGGCAGATAAAAAGCAATTTCGTTCACATATAGTTCAGAGGTATTTATTTTTTTAAGTAAAAGTTACATTCATTTTTTAGCTCTTTCCCTCGCTGAGTTTACAAACTCAATATCGCAATGATCAGTACACATTCTCGAAAAACCCTCATCACTGAAGCAGCCTGCAGGTCATCCATGCATGGCAATGCGGGGGAGCCATTTACTAAACAATTTAACGATGATAAGAAACAAATGGGCACCCACAATCGGGCTTGTCACGGTCAAAAGGGCTAGGGGTGGTTGATTCCTCGAGGAAGTGTTAGTGGTT
This sequence comes from Siderastrea siderea, assembly GCA_964030785.1. NCBI lineage: Eukaryota > Metazoa > Cnidaria > Anthozoa > Scleractinia > Rhizangiidae > Siderastrea > Siderastrea siderea. The sequence goes on along the minus strand of OZ034971.1, from coordinate 24,606,152 downwards.
TAGGAAACGAAGTTAAAGTTGGGTGGGTTCGATCTATAAACTAGCAATGGGTGTTTCCGTTCAATTTACCCAGCGAAATCAACATCAGTTGTCTTTATGCCGGTTTAATGAGCTATTGGAAAAAATAGCTAAGAAGTTACATTTCAGGAAATTGCTTTCGTTACCCCTAAAACATGCGAATCTTTCGGCGCTTGCAATTCAGGCTATTTATTAAGCGTTGAATAGTAAAATTCTTAAAATTCCCCAGAAATCCTCCTGGAAATGGTATAAATAAAGGTAGCCAGCTTTGACTAAGCACATTGTAGTGATTGAGCAGTTCTCTCTGAAGTATATAACTACTAGCTGAAGACAGTAGCACTGTTATGGAGAGGAAGCGTATCTTTGCAGTAAGTCACTCTTTTAAACTAGTAATGCAGTTACTTAGCTCTTTAAGAACGATTTAAGATTTTGCTTGTATCCTTTGTAACTTTAAAGTTTTACTTAACTTTTGAGATTGATTGGAAAGTATATTAAAAGGAAAAGTATACCATGATAATTGCTTAAGGTTGCCTTCATCTCCCCCCCCCCCCCCCCCCTCTCTCTCTCTCTCTCTCTCTCTCTCTCTCTCGCTTTCTCTCTCATATTTTCTTTTTATGTTCTTGATAGCGGAACTCCTTTGCGGCCGAAGGCCGCAAGAGTGGGCCCCATACTCATACTAAAGGGCATGTTGGTTTTTTTGTTAATGGTCATGGCAAGCGGAATGGCTCGCGGGCGCGCGCGCCGTTCGACCGTCGCATTTCATGACATTGTTACATGAAGCAATTTTCGCCCAGCTTTTAGCCAATGGCGTGCGAGGAATCGCGTAAGTCTTTTGACGTGTGTTGCACAAGCGACTCGCGTAGCGGTAAAATAACTCTTGAAAACAGTGGATAGTTGCGTTCGACGATAGGAGAACGCAACCCTAATCCCGGCCGGAGTGAAACCGAGATTTTCTCTGCAGTGGATGGACGGACACCCATTTAGCCCCCCCCCCCCCCCCCCCCCGCCCCCCCCGAAGATTCTTGCAGGGGCATAACCTCGGCCGGGAACTGGTGCATACTTTGACTCGCTTTCATGGAAGCAAATGACCTCGCTTTCACATCCAAAGGCGTCTTTGTTGCGAAGAAGCTTGTTTCGGACGAGGGAAGTTCCAGGGCTCGAAAAAGCAACCTTTCGCCCAAGGAGTTATTGTAAATCCTTGATCGAAGTCTTAGAGAAGTACGCACGACTCCTTGGTACATATGTCAACCTGCAGTTCGCCGTTCAGTTGGCATTCTAACCTTCTTGCCTTCGATGAAGAACCACTCGGCATACAACATTCAAATTTATATGTCTGTGAAAGAAACACGCTATTTAGATTTACTTGAAGCTTAAATCATTTCTCTCTCGAACAATGCCTTGACGAGTAACTCTCGAAGTTTTTGTGTATTGTCCATGCTGCCACTTTTAAATTTAGAAATCGCGTTGTCTGCTTATTTCGGAAATCGACGTTTATCAACGAAGCCGCGAACTAAAAGAGGTTGAGAGGACCATTGCGCGAATATTTTTGGAGGTTATCAAAGGTAAAGAGTTCAACGATAGTTGTAACATTTCAGTTTAATTTTGCATTAACATGTGAAACTTTCGATGAGTAAACAAGCGGTCCTGTAACTAAATATGTCCGCCTGAAAAATAACATATGTCACGCAACTTTGTTATTTTAAGATTTACATGTATTTCGTATCTGACAATGTTCGATTTTCTATTGAAAATATCTTAACTGATAACAACCGAGGGTCGAGAAAGATCAGAAAGCTGAGCAGACTCTTTCTTTCTCTAATTTCGGTGTCGACGAAGGTTGCAGTCGAACGCACTCCACAAATCTGCGATTACAACTAGTTTTATAGTAAAATGGTATCCAACGGCCATAACATGATGAAAAACAGGATTCTACATTCAAGGATGTAAGGTTAGAGCAAAACCAAGCTTATAAGTCGAGCAGAAAAGTACTAATTTGCGAACAAATAATTCTGACCTAAAGCATGACCTTTGCATTTTAAAACGAATGAAGCGTATCCGTTTACCAAACAGAATTAGAAGAACATAGCTTTCCAATTAACAGTTGTAAAACAGAATCAAAGTTATTCACAATAAACAGATTGAATTTATGACAAAATGTGTCAAATGTGTGCAACACTGTGCAATAATCTGTAAACAAAACCAAAAGGGAATTTCTAGTAGTTTCGAAGTATAAACGGGTCTCCAATTACAAAATACAAAGCGACAAGTAAAATAACAGCAATCAAAACAAACGAAAAATGCCGATAAACGATTGAATGAATTTGCCTAGCGAAGTTAAAGTGAAAGCACAAATAGATAAACTAGATTTGTTTGAATCACGAAACAGAATTATAACTCTAGGTTTATACTGAAATGATACGCTTAAGAGACTAAAGTTATACAGTAATTAACGAGGTCAAGAACCAAGGTTAATAACAGTAAACAAGAAATTCTGAAGAATTTATAGGCGGCCGATGGTAAGAAGGTAGACATAAAGTTCCGCTTTTAGGTTTGGCTAAATCTATATATTAGTTTGATTAGAAGTAGAGTCCACATCGATGTTCCGTTTTTTTTTATGCTAGGCTGTGGCCGTCATGATGGTCTGTCTCCACACAGAATCCACGCTCGTCAGCCTCAGTTCCCGTAATCCACACAAGTGTGGCGGTGGAAATCTCATCAAGATTTACGCTAATCAACGTAGCATCACTGCTGCTAAGGTGTAATGTAAAGTAAAGTGCGATGGATCATTTCCAAAGGATTTTACAAGTAAGTTAGAAACTATCACATGCTGTTCTGTTCCCTCCCCCTTTAGAAAACCGAACAACAAAAAATGTATATGTTGCCTTTGATAAGGGACAGGTACATAATTAATTGAACATGATTTTCACTTTAATGTATGTATGTATGTATGTATGTATGTATGTATGTATGTATGTATGCATGCATGCATGCATGCATGCATGCATGCATGCATGGATGGATGGATGGACGGATGGATGGATGGATGGATGGATGGATGGATGGATGGATGGATGGATGGATGGATGGATGGATGGATGTGTATGTATGTATTTTTTAATATTTATTTATCGCTTAAGAATTTAAGATCGTACCAGGTACTGGAGACAGAAAGTGCATTCAATTCGAGATGAATGGTCGAAAATACGGACTTAAGGTCATCAACGGGACAAAACCAGTCTTTGAGGAGGTGAGTAAAAAACAACCAGAGCTTAACGGCTAAAGAATTCTGACGCATTTCGGCATTTCGGCATTTCGGCTTGGGTTAGTCTTTTCGGGGGCAGCGTGGCCGAGTGGTAAGTGCGTTAGTATCGCAACCCGGAGGTCCCGAGTCCGAGTCCCGCTCCGACCACCAGCTGAATTTGTTTCTCGGTACCGAGTTCAACTCTTCAGCCACGCTTGTAAATAGCCAACTGGTTTGCCTCCCGCCAGTTGGGATTTTTCACCTCCTTTATGTTTAATTTGATTATTTGTTAATGAATGATTATTTCAATGGAGTGCCCGTGAACTAGCTGTATTAGCTAAATGCACTTCCACTTTAAATAATAGCATTTTCTTATATTTTTCAAACTTTCTATGCCGTGCCCCTTATATCAGGCTAAGAACCTTAGGATATTATTTGTCATGCCAGCAACAGATTTCCTTTAATTGGTCAGTCTGGTGTTAATGATCTGTTGCATTTACAGATGCAGGATTGCAGTAAGGCTGGTAATGACTTCCTCTTCAAGGAGCATACTATAATACATGGCAAAATAGCCTACGCCTACGAGCACACGGTTAATGGTAACAAGATGTGCCTAACTGGCATTTGTGATGGAAACCTCACACTAGATGCTACCAGTGACCCAACGAATGGCCGTAAATGCCGATTTAGAAAGATACATGAGCGTAAGCCATGAACTATACGAGCCAGTGGTTTTCTGGGAAGCGGAAGAACCTGCTTTAATCTCAGACACCGTGCACATTATGATGGAGCGAAAAAATAAAACTGACAGATATACTCCAAAATCTCTCAAGAATAAAAGAAACGTTGAATATGAATAAGCGGAACGGAGGAACAAGCCTGCCGTGCTGTTTTCCCAGAATTCCATAATGTTGCATCGTTCATGCTTTATACTTTTTACCAGACAACGGTTTTTCAATCAGGTGTACATACTGAGCTAAATTAAACGTTCATCAACCACCCAATCATTAGCTTGTAGTGTAGGATTAGTTTGGGCAAGCGAGACTCCATCTTGCTGCCAGTCATGGGATGCGAAAATTGGAGGCCTAAAACGGTAACTAAGGCGGTATCCTTCGTCGTTTCTGAAACCAAACGGGGAGACAAATTCAGCATTCAGTCGCCAAATAAATTAACAAAAATTTAGAATACGTTTAAGTCACACGTCATCATGGTAAAAAACTTTCTGCGTTGTTCATGATAACAACGGTCCTGTTAGAATCTTAGTGAAGAGAGTAATTTTTACGCAGTTAATTTAAGGCTATGGGTTTTTTTTCTCTATGAGAACTTCGCAAATGATGCGGATGTTAAATTTCTATGTATTGCTAACGTAATTTGTATCAAATGCTCATTGAGAATGAAGCTCTAAACGGCACTGAACAAAACATTTTGATTTACTAATTAATTGATTTCTTGACTAGCTTATTGAGTAAGTTTGTCATTGATTAAAGGTCAAATAAACCAAAATTTCGACATTTTTTCTTTCAATCCAGTTTCCTTGTTATGTGTTGGTTAAGTATCAAATAAACATAATCCGAAGTTTCAAGCCAATTGGACTTAGGATCGCAGAGATAATGGAACGTGAAAAGTGCTACTTTTTGGCCTTCGTAATCGTAGAGTGGTCGGGAAAGTTGTCGGTAAATTGTCGGAAATAACACCAGTGAGGTCACTGCTGGCGAGCTGGAAAATTGCGGGGATTCGAAGTATAACGACATGAGCGGAAACTCATGGTGTTTTTTGCTGCTATAAGAGTAAAGTAAGTAATTTTAAGTTTAAGGAGATCCAAAACTGAATCAAGAATGGCTCAACCTACAAAACATTCATGCGTCTATGCAGACCAGTTTACACCACATGCACCTTTACACTTTCATTGCTGTATACATTAACAGGCAACCCTCCTACAAATCTGCATTTGAAAATCATGACATGGCGACGTCGAAACGTCTTATTTCTTCTTCATCGCTTGTTTCCCTTCAGCCGGAGCCCGAGAGGCTCCGCACGACAGGGGTGTCTTCTTTAAGCTACCAGTGTATTGAAACATAGGGAAAATTGCCATGTTAGTATACGAAAAGGTCACAAACTCAGCTGCAAATTGGAAAAAAAGCTGGCTAGTGCGAAGGATATCAAAGGTATAACGTTTTGGGTAGAAATGACAACGCGAAACACACAAAACCTTGCATCCTTTGAGCAACTGAACCAGAACGACTGAAAGACCGAGAAAAATGTGGCGATTAAAGAAAATTCTAGATATTGTTCTGGCTTAACCTTGAGGTATAAGAAAGGGGTGCAACTTTGCTCTAGGTATATGAAAGGGGTATCATTTCGAGTGTGCCCATTGTTTTGATCATCAAGATCATTTCGAGTGTGCCCATTGTTTTGGTCATCATCCCTGCACACACTATTCCCGTGAAAGCCGCGGTTTCTTTTAAGCTTTTAACAAAAGTGCTCAAAATTAAACTGTGCAGAAATATATTTGATAGATTTTATCCATCAGTTTGTACGGGGAGCTAAAAATGGAGTCAAATATACGACAGAAAAACCAAATCACGAAATAAGTGGACTCATTACAAGGGAGGATCAGAGAACATAAACGGTATAAGAATGTTTAAGAACTGACCTCTACATCAAATTATTAGCAGTGCTAATTTGCAGCTGTTTGTTATCCCATAGGAATCGTAGGTTTAATCCAGGGTTAGACCACAACTTTCTTAACAGTCTTAACAGGTGGCTGGACTTCTTTCTTTTTAAGACAGTTCGGTCATCATCTTTTTTAATTATAGACTTCATAGTGAAAGCAAATGATTTTCTCTTGCAATTCAGTTTAGTTTGTGACAACATCCAGCAGTTGTGTAACGCTCCCGCCGCTGGCTTCTTTTAATGTTTAAACTAAAGTCAATCATACGTTGCAAAGCGGGGGAGTCATTTACTAAGCCATTAAACCGTTAAACAATCATCATTGAAATTTTTACTTGAGCGCCAAATATGTAATCATTGCTTTAATATTTTTCCTTCAGAAGGCACTGTTCGGAGCTGATAATAAATGGCAATTTAATTTACATCTTTCTAAGCGGTATTTATGAATGCAATAGGTAGATTCGCTGTTCAGCTCATTGCGTCATAGACTTCACAAAATCAATAAAATAAGCGATCAATATAGCTCTTTGTCTAATCGTGAGAGTACTTCTGTCCATCTGAATCGACAGGAACATTCTCGAAATAAGGAAACAGCGAAATTGCCAGAGTGCATAAATCACGTACTCACACTAGTTCGAAGTTGTTTCTGTTAAGTTAGCGTTATAAGTCCATGCCTGGTAAGTGAACCCTTTCACTCCCAAGAGTGCCTAAAATCAAAATTCAAGCCGAATCCCAAATTTCATTTTATAAAATACTACAATATAAGAAGTTCCATGTAAAAGTACTGTTGAAGAGGTTTCGTTTGAATGGTTATACCATAGGATTTTTCGTCCACAGACTCAAAAGTTAAGGTTAAGGAAGCGGAAAGCAGCCGGCTTAGGACATTGCGATAAACTGTGACCGTGTTCGATACATAGACTGACAAAAGGGTTTTTCCGTTAACTTTCAGCAGTAAGTTGTTCTATTTTGGGCAGTCTTTTATTTTCAGTCGTTTAGCGGTAGCTTTTACAAACCTGTAAACTCACAAATTTGGCTTAAGGGAGAATAAGTGGAAACAAACTGACAAAGATCGAGTTTCGACGGGGGTGTTTAGCCTGCAGCAGCATGCATGTCAGTTTTTCAGCATGCAGTAACTTTTTTTTCTCTAGAATGGTGCAATTAGTCCGAAACATCTTAAGTGGTGCGACCACAGCAGCGAAAAACAACCACTGTCGCACCAAATGCGTGTTTTTAAGTTGCAAAATCTCATTCTCGATCCCATGACTGAGGGAAAGAAGTGCTCTGATTAACCTGGGACCTTAATTTTTAGTACTGTTAATTTCAAATCGTATAATTATTATATAATTGGAAAAGATGTTGTATGTTGTTTTGAATATACGACCTATTTATCTTGAAAGCAACTCAACTGATTTTGCAGGGTCAATTTAACGAAATCCCATGTCTGTAAATGAAACACACACCAAACCTTAACTTCATATCCTCAATCCACCACGCATCGGCCTTTAACGCTAACAGTGAAAGAAAGAACTTCGAAAGCAGAAACTAGACTAGTACGGTGTTAGGTGTATTATTGCATGTCGAGAAATCTCGCGCTCCGGCATTCAAGTGCACACCGGCGTTAAACGTTAAACATCTATGAGTAGAGGAAGGGCGATTTTGATCGATCATTGATTGTGTTGAGTTTGTGATGTCACTGGGACAATGAGGTGTAAAATAAATCCATATCTCTTTTGCATCCATAAAACTGAATACCTATGAACAAGACATTAACGAGATCGTTCGTTGTGTGCTCCAAGCATTTCTTTTAGTATCTTTGATTAATAGTGAAGCAAATTACTGAGACCGCAAGCTGATAACCTACGTCCGTCATTCAATTTTTCTCGTTGATTCTTGCGGGGTTAAAATCACTTCATATATTCGGTCAATGTCTCTTGTTTTGTAAGGTTTTTAATATTTTTTCTTTATTTTTCCGTGAAATATCATAGTTCAAGGCAATGCCTTAGTTTGTAGACACCGATGGGTCTATTGTTTATTGTGTCACCTTGGTGACCATTTCACAGAGAAAATTACCAGTCTGTGCCTACTAAATTGTTTTTAAACACTGTTGAAACGGAAACCGGAAAGACTCTCACAAAACAAAAAAGAAAACAAAGTTGTAACTTTTCTCATGATTTTGAGGGGAAAATATCTGTATATGCAATAATTATAATGTTAAAAAATAAAGAAACCAAAAAAAGGAGTGTGTATTAACTACTTAAGACAAATTATTACACTTCTGACACTCAAGCAAACTTCTCAACTGTTCGTCAACAGTTTGCCTTAGTTAATCCGCTTTCTTAATTGGTCCTCCCCCCTTGCTAAGTATGGATGACAGTTCAGGACTGTACACTAAATAAACAACATTGGTGGGAGCGAGACACAGTTGCCATATGTTGTCACAGGGTAAATTAAATTGCACATGAAGCCTTCACACCGACCAACCAGAACGTGTGTAATCCAAACCATTTTTAAATTGAAAAACAAGCTCACAAAAAATACAGCCTGAAAATATGAAACAAACAACACAGCTGTATTCCAATTTAAACTGAAACTACACATGTGGGTTAAAAAGAAACACCAGAAATTCCCAAAATTATTAGTGACGTGCTGCGAACTGTCAATCGTTTTGTGAACACTGTGTTTTTTTCTTATAATAAAAACGATGAATTAGGCATGTGTGAACAACCTTTTAGGAAATGGGGAGCGACAGTTATATGTCCTTTAGTTTGCATATGTTATTTACTTGTACAACGAAAACGCCAGGTTTTCATACACGGCACAAAATAATGGTTATATTTTGTAAATTCTTTATTCGACGAACCATTCAATCAAAGAGCCAACCATTTAATTAAATTTAAAATGTGATTATTATATAATTACTGGGTAAAGCGATCATCAAATCAATCAGTTAATCAATTACTCTCAATAAGCTAGTCAAGAATTCAATTAATCAATGAATCAAATGTTCAGAATTCAATTAATCAATGTTTCATTCAGTGGCGTTGAGAGCTTCATTCACAATGAAAATTTGATACAAATTACGCTTAACAATACATAGAATACATCATCCGCATTTATTTGCTAAGTTCTCATAGAGAAAAAAAACCGTACGCACTAAAACGCATTCTAAATTTTTGTTAATTATTTTGCGACTAAATGCTGAATTTTCTTGCTTGTCTGGTTTCAGAAACGTCACTGAGAACTTTTCCTTAGTTACCTTTTAGGCCTCCAATCTTCCCATCACATGACTGGCAGCAAGACCGCGGAGTCTCGCTTGCCCAAACTAATCTATATATTTTGTTTATATTACTTTGTGCAAAGAAAATGGGATAAAATTAAAATTAAAAAGTAATCCTGCACTGCAAGCTAATGAATGCATGGTTGATTTTCGTGGAATTTAGCTCATTTATATTCTGGTATCTTTTTAAATCGGCATTTACGGCCTTTCTTCGGGTTACTGACAGCAGTTAGTGCTAGGTTTCCACCACACAGGCCAGTTAGGCACATCGTGTTACCATTCACGATGTGTACGTAGGCGTAACGTCCGAGACGTGTCGCCTTTTGCTCCTTAAAGAGGAAGTCATCACCAGCTGTATGGCAATTCTGCATCTGTGAATGCAATAGATCAGTTAATATCAGATTGGTCAATAAAAGAAGGGATTTTTGCCGGGCACTGTTCGCTGGAAAAGTTAAGATAAAAGATTGCCGCGAAAAGCATACAATTGAGGATTTCATTCACATCTTGCTAAGTCACATCCAGAGCTGCCTTGCTGATGCGCCATGATGTCTTACACTGATTAATTTTACTGATCATTAGCTGCAGATATATAAAGAACTCTTAAAATAAAATGTTGCTTTTCGTTGTCATTCAGGAAAAAATCTCGAGTGAGTACTTGAACCGATTACTCTCAGAGCTTCAAGAGAACCACGACTGAACACTCCACTTGGACAAAAAATACTTCTGTACGGCAGGACTCATTTTTGTTTATTGTTTTCCGTGGAATAGCATTCTTAACTTACATCGTACATTGTTACCCCACAACACACCTGTTTAACGTTTTCTAAGTCTGCTTTATATTGACGTGTGTATATAGTCATCAAAAGTCATACTCGACGAAGGGAAATCTAACTTAGTAAATATTGATAAGCGCTGATGTACGGCCGCCAAGTTGGTGAAAGTTACTTACGACGTAAGAAGGCCAAGTATTTATAACACCAGATATAAAGTTAAAGATTCAACAAAAGCAAAAGTAGCTGGCGTGATATGAGGCTTTTACTTGAGCCGAAATGCTCTCTGATTGGTTACTACTCACCTCAAAAACCAGTTTAACTGGATTTGTCCCTCTGATGACCTTTAGTGCATATTTCGTACCATTCATCTCGAATTGAATGCACTTCTTGCCTCCAACTCTTGGTACGATCTCAAATTCTTAATCGATAAATAAATAAATAAATATTAATAAACAGATAAATAAATAAATAAATAAATAAGTTTGTGGGCTTCTGATCTTTATTAGAGTGATAATCAAAGACGTTGTACATATTTATTGTTGTTTGGTACTGGAAGGGGAGTGAGATATTACTGCTGTACAAGACTGGAATATTGAATGTTTTAAATGCAACATATAACATACAATCATACTAAAATTCTCTCTGACTGATGCATTCGTTTAACTAAAAACATTTAACCGTTCCAAGAACAGCAAGGTCTTCTACAAAGTACATAGTTTCTCACTTACTTGTAAAATTATTTGGAAATGATCCATCGCACTTTACTTTACATTGCTCCTTAGCAGCAGTGATGCTACATTGATTAGCGTAAATCTTGATTAGATTTCCACCGCCACAGTCGTGTGGATTACGGGAACTGAGGCTGACGAGCGTGGATTCTGCGTGGACACAGACCATCATCAGGGCCACAGCCTAGGATAAAAGAAAACGGAACATCGATGTGGACTCTACTTCTAATAAAACTTCTAATCAAGAGGCAAAGAGATAGAGATAGAGAGAAAGAGAGAGAGAGAGAGAGAGAGAGAGAGAGAGAGAGAGAGAGAGAGAGAGAGAGAGAGAGAGTCACTAAGGATACAAGAAAAATGTTAAATCCTTCTTAAGGAGCTAAGTAACTGCATTAAAGAGTGACTTACTGCAAAGATACACTTCTTCTCCATAAATGCTACTGTCTTCATCTAGTAGTTATATACTTCAGAAAGAACTGATCAGTCACTACAATGTGCTCAGTCAAAGGTGGGTACCTTATTTATACCATTTCAGGAGCATTTCACAACTATTTGAAGAATTTTGCTATACAACACCTAATAAGTAGCCTGAATGGCAGGCCCGAAAGGGGAGGGAAAGGGGAAGTCTACCGTAATGGTTCGCATGTTTTGGCGCTAACGAAATCGATTTCCTACAAGGTAACTGCAAAGGTATTTGCCCAGATCCCGGCTTAAAATTTGTGTCATTGTTGTCGCTAACCACAAGACAGCAATAAATGTCACCTTTATTTGAAATACCCTAGTTTTCTCGGACCTTAATTATTGGTGCTTTGGGGTAATTATAAAGCCGTGTTCATTCATTCATTCATTCATTCATTCCTTCCTTCATTCGTTCATTCATTTAACTTTATTTTAACACGGTTAAAAACATTAGGCCTTAAATTTACAAATGAAACTAAATTAAAAAAACAGCGAACTCTAAACTAAATATAAATTATAACTACCAAAGTATAACTACTGCCGGTGATCAAGCTAAATTATTAAACCATGTTATTTAAAGAAGCGGAGTATTGTTTTCAGTAGCCCATTCACCAGGCACAAAGACAACTGAAATTGATTTCGCTAGGCAAGTGTAACGGAAAGACCCATTTCTAGTCTATAGATCGAAAGCACTAAAATCTTACTTTATGCCCTAAACCGCTAACTATTTCCTCGAGGAATCAACCTTCGCCACTTAGAACGTAACCAACCCAGGCTCGACGATAGTGGGTGTTCAATTGTTTTTTTCGAAAATTCTTCCTCCGAGTCAAGCACACGCCCCAGATAAATCATCCGTGGTTAGACGAAGAGCTCTACTGATCACTGATACTACTGTTTGTGAAGCCACCAGGGGATGCAAAATGAATCTCCTTTGCAACCATAAAACATATGCCTCTGAACAACATATAAATGATGTATAACAGCGAAGCAAAGTACTAAGAGCGCAAAAGGATAACCTTTTTTCGGCACTCAGTCTTCGCGTTGTACTCCCTTCTTGTAACCGGTCAATCATTTCTATTTTCGTGTAACTTTCATTTTTTCTTGTCAAATATCATAACTTGGCCGTTTCGCAGGGAACACCTGATCTGTACTAAGGAAAGGTTTTAAAGTGTTGAAAGGGAAACCGGAAAAGCTTTGGCAAAGCAACACAGTTGCAATTTTTGCAGGGCTCTTTAACAGGAAAAAAATCTGTAAATGCGAAAAAACAAACAAAAAAGAAAAACTACTTAATTGTATTAACCGCTTGAAAAAATGATTCCACATTTCTTGCTCAAGTGGACGTACAAACGCTTGAATCATAAATTTATCATCGTTAAATTGCTTAGTAAATGGCTCCCCCGCATTCCCATGCATGGATGACTTTCGTTTGATACTAAATAAAACCAGTGGAAGGAGCGTGACACATCTACCGGATGATTATGTTGCACTTGACAAGCGTTGGCGTCGCCTAGGCAGCGCGTGTGCAATCCAAACCAATTTTTTAATTGAATTGTTAAAAAGCCGGACCAGCAAAAGATATAGCAACCCTTAATGGACAGAAAATTTTACAAAAATCAGGCGTGGTTCTAGGGGTGTGAATCTCAATTAGCCAAAACTATTTCAATTTAACCACGCTGATCAATAAACTGTCGCTGAAACAAAATTTTGATTTTCGGTTCTCTGTGAACGAAACCGCCAAAATTCCAAAAATTGTTTTAATACTTTATCAATAAGCTGCGTATTTCTAATTGTTTTGTGAGAACTACATACATTTTTTCCCAGTGAGAAAATGGATGAATAAGGCCGTGAGTGAACAAACTTTGGAAGCCGCGGGAACGTCAAAGATATTTGATTATTCAGTTAATAGGTTGATTTTTCTAAAGCGATTTCTTTTAACAGTTAGCTGTCTGTTTTCAAACTTTCAGCGATCATGAACGTTTCGGCGATGACCGTTCAATCGAAATCATAGCTTTAAACCGAGCAAATTGGCTTAATACAAAACACGGTAGACTATGAAACTGGGATGTGCGTGATTCTACTAGGGTGGATAGCTCGAAAAAGCATGTTGAAACACTTCTTGGTTGAGATGCTTAAGGGAAAAATTTGATTTCGCCACGGATATTTAACGGAAACACCTAATTGCCTGTCTATATAGCGAACACGCCTTAAATTAATCTCATGCCCTGAGCTGCTTCAAGCTTCCTTAATCAAACACGCTAACATAAAACGGAAGCAACTTCGAAACTAGTAACCTGCCGCCCACATGGCTCTTGAAGGGTAGAGAATATCTTCTTATACTTTGAAGTAATCATTATTTAAAATAAATAAATAATAAAAGCGAGAGATAATGAAGATGAGCGTGCATTAATCACCAAAGACAAATTTTGAAGACCGCTAACGTTTGATTTATCACAGATTTTAAAATGCCTTAGTAGATGACTCGCCCCCGCATTGCCACGTATTGGCAAACACTCAACTAAATGGAGCGGTGGGACGTGAGACTTAATTCAATTGCAACGGAGACTTATCAAAACGGCTGCCTAAAGGAGACTACCGTGAAGTCTAAAACCCAAAGCATTCGATGACTGAACTGAGTAAAAAAAGAAAGAAGGCCGAAATTCAGCAAATTGTAATCTTGAAAAGTGCGGTCTAAACCGGAGGTTTAAGTCGCCAGCGATTCCAATTATCTAACCGCCGTTTATGGCTAAGCCGCGTCTTGTCTACGTTTACCCGTGGACTAACAAACAATAGCAAATTAGACCTGCTCATGAGCAGGTGTCTTGTCAAAATGTGAATTGAAATCAACTGTAAACCATGTATGGACACAAGACCGTATATATTCATTGAAATGACAAACAAAGCAGCAAGGCTGATCTGACTACGTAGAAAGATTTGACTCTGCAAGACATCAACACGACACTAATAGAACTTTAACAGAGCAGGGTTGCAGCCGTAGACAGCTGTTTCGCTCTTCTTAGAGCTCATCAGTACGGCATAGCAAGATTTACTAGATCCTACGTACACGTGCAGCATTTTCGTTTGCGGTCCTTTGCTGATATTGTTCTGCTGTATGTATGTTTTTGGACCGTAGGTCTTTTTAATAGATCCGATATGCTGTTCTTTATAGCATGGTTTTGTCCATGTTTCCTTATAAGGTTGGTTTTGTCCATCCTATCTTTGGCTCTGCGAGACATCAACACGACACTTGGACTCTCGACCTTTCCAGGACACGTGATGGCGTGATTTGGTGGGCGTGCGTCCTCGTTTAGGGCTTTTAACAGAGTGCACGGGTATTTTTACGGCATTTTCGCCATCTTGCTATGCCGTACTGATGAGCTCTAAGAAGAGCGAAACAGCTGTCTACGGCTGCAACCCTGCTCTGTTAAAGTTCTATTAGTGTCGTGTTGATGTCTTGCAGAGTCAAATCTTTCTACGTAGTGCATGAGATCAGCTTTGCTGCTTTCTTTGTCATTTGAGTATTTCTTTGGCTGATTAGGTCTGGTTTACTAGATCCTACGTACACGTGCAGCATTTTCGTTTGCGGTCCTTTGCTGATATTGTTCTACATTCATTGACTTCGACAATTCCTCAATTATTTAATTAGGAAATTTTCGCATTCAAGACTGATCCTAGAAAGCAAAAACTGTTCATGCTGTCAATAATTTATATTGTCTTTCAAATCAATAAAGCATCCTTGTTAAACAAAGATTAACATAATCGAACTATCAGCGGTGTAAACAATCTTTTCTTCATTATTTGCACATCTAATCGACATCTTAATTTAAATTCAATACTAAAATGCTGTTTTCAAAAATATCAAGGTAATAAAGCTGTTATTTGAGATGGGTGGATCAAATCTTCCACTTCGAGAATATTCTATTCAAGAATTATACTTAAACATGTAATAGATATTAATTATGCAAGATAACGAAAAGCTAGATGTATGTTGTTGATAGTTGCTTTTGTACGGTCACGGTTAGGGCGGGCCATCGCACGGTGAACTGCGAGCTGACTCTATTGAAATGACTGATTGACTTAGACGACCCTTCATGCATGACCGTCGAAGATGAAGCAAGACTTATATATCATTCTATAACTGAAGAAGTGTAAAAACTAAAAGCAACGCAAAATACATCTATCGCAGCAGACAAACTTTCATTAACGGATTCGAGGCTCTGTAGCAAAACCTTGTCTGCTGTTTTAAAATAAACTGTTCACCGATAACTTGACAAAGTTTAATGGCAATAATAAAGGACTCCCCCGCATTGCCACGGATAACTAACTTTATTATATGAACAGGAAATGAAAACTGCGGAAGCAGCGTGACACAACGCGGCCTCAAAAACCGGACATTGTAAACTTAATTGTGGGTGAAAAGGCATAGGTTACAGCCCGTCGAATTTTCTCGTCTGCTACGGGTGTATTAGTCCCGATTACTGCGGTGTGTGGATGAAATCCTGATAACTGTTTGCTATCCTAGGTGAACTGTTGAGCTGTTTGCTATATCAGGCTGTCGCTTAAAGAAGTGCTTTTACTCTCGCCTCAGCAGTAGTCGGTGGTGTCAATGGGAAGTCTTTTGTCAGAACCTTACGCCTGGCTACGCCACGCTGCTGAGTACTAACGAGGACGAACACTGCTGTCCATGGTTGCCACTACCCGGATGATATGGCTGTGCGTATGCGTAAGCGACTGCCCATCCCGCGGAGTTGTGGTGCGTGACCATTGGTTTCAGTGGCTCAGGGTGAAGTTTTAGATGGGGCCAAGTTAGATGCTTCTTGGAAGTGAACACCACGCGTCGAGTTAATGAGACTCTAATGAGATTGGATCATTTTAAAAATTTCAAGAATTTAGTGTTACTATACTATAATAACTCTAAATATGTTGGGATGCAGATAACAATCGCTTGAATCCCACTCGTTTCGTTGTAATTGTCACTCGTTAGTTTTGTCACACTCCCGACCTTGGTTCGGTTTAGTTTAATTTTAAAAGCAGTAGCACTTGTGTTTTCAACGCAATGAGTACCCATATGCTGTTTCCTGGTTGCCACTAACATCAGTAAATTGCAGCCAATCGGCTGCGAAAAAAATGACTGTTTGTAACGTGATTACTAAGTGTCCTTTCATTTGATATATATGTCGAAAGTTGATAATTTGCAAGTGCAAACTACAAAACTTGGACGATTTCAAGAAGATTTAACGAAACCACATTATATTTTCTTTTTTAGTTAGTATTTTTCCACTGCCTTTTCTGTTTGCTTTGCGTTCTTGTTGGCATCTCCGTATTCTTCTTTTCTGTTCGAAACGTTCTCAAACACCTGTTGAAATGAACATTAATTATATCAATTTGAAATACGCATCCTGTCGGTGAATTTCTTTAAAAAATTTTCTGAAATAAGACTACGAGAGGTCTTTGTCTTCTTATCGCATCTTTTATTTCCGTTTTTTACCCTGGGCCCTGTACCATCCTTGAAGAAAACGTAAAACTGGGGTTCGGAGGCTATTCTGAAATCTATGAGCTAAGAATTGCTTTGACGTGTGCGCCGCATCTCGCTCTAAAAATTTCCTTAGAAAAACGCCCTTTGCCTACTTTCTTAAGATCTTAATGGCGTTTTTAATATTCTAACATGTTTTCATATATCTCCAATCTATTGTATTAGATATTACTGACGCATCTAGTTGAAACTACACATCTCAACGGTAAAGCAGTAAAATAATTTTCGGAATTTTGTAGGTATTATTCCAAGAGAGGAAAGTCATAGTTTTAATTCCACCCAAGTGCGTCTTTTCTTTTCTTTCTTTCTTTTTATTTTTTTTTTTTCATACTCAGATGTGGTTTTAAGTGAATTTTAACATTTACTATTTCAGACCTGACCGCCTTTAGAACCACGCTTAGTTCAATATATTCTTTCAGATAAGCAAAGAAAAATCACGATTCAATCAATAACGCGAAATGCCCCTAAATCTTTTGCATTTTATACACCATTAGTTTAAACACAATTACTCTATGCAAGGCGGGGGAGGTCTTTATAAGGCATTAAACTGTGACAAATTCGCAGCAAACAAAGATAAAGCTTATAATTATTACTTTAAAGCTGGTGTCTTGCGATGTTTTCTTATTTTTTTTCCCTTTTTATTTTGTTATTAAACTATTATGCTCAGACTCTGCAAAAAACTCATGTAAGTATGAAATGAAAGAGATTTACACCGCAAGAAGACATTAACGGTCCTCTTCTGACCAGGTCTTCAGTTTGAGGTCGCAAATGTTTTCTACAGTGTTAAGGGGATGAACGAATATCTCTGAAAAGCTGTTTCCAGCGTCCCTTAGGAAACAGAAAAGGCTTCCCAAGCGATCTCTGGGCTTTAGAAATCAATAAGCCACAAAATGCAAATCGTATAGCATGGCGTAGCAACCAACCAACGTCACATCAGCAACCAAACGGATGTCACGTCCACCCTTCGGACTAAAACGAATTATTCTTTTCTCTTAAAGGATCCTAGTCACCCACAGTGCTTTGCGCGCATCGAGTGAGAATCCGCCATTTTCTATGCCATCTAAAATCAGGATTTTTTCACAGTGAATTGAAATCCGGTTACATCCGCGCCAATACGGCCAGTTTGGACCTTCATTCACCTTTTTGGCCTTAAAAAATTAATAGCGGTTACATCTGGCTGGTTATTTTGGTGTTGTTTGCTATTTTTCTCGTGAAATGTGCGAAACAACGCCAGGACTCTAAGCGGTTTATACTTTCCTTCGCGTGGCAGTACCAAAACAGTCAAGCTTATGAAAGAAATCATTATTCAAGGACCTTCTTGGTTATTGCACTAGTCAAGCAAAAGGTATCCAATAGATTGAAATGCTGGTCAAGCTTATTCGCCGACATTTTACTTCATTACGGTGCGCGTTCTTCACGCGCTGAAATGTTTTGGTCTTCTAAATGTGACGGCGGGACTCGCTCTGCAGTGCCGGTAGCGACGCTAAAGCGACAGCTTCAAAGCCTTGGATGCCTAAGAACAGCACTTCGATTTTTTCCATAAACTAATCCCTGGAATTGCAGAAAAGGAGGAGAAAGAATGGTTTGCGAACAGAATCTTTGTAAATCAGATCTGTTAGCCGCAGTCGACACCTTAGCTAGCTGCAGTACGTTTTGTTTTGATGGCAATTCATGTATTTTGAAAATTGAAATGAATATCCAACCTGTGCGATGATAACAAAGAAAACAAAAGCTATTAACAAAAGAGTTTCTTCTATTTGAAAGGAATGTGAAATGTTCTCGCTTTATACAGCGCTAATTAAAACTAAATGCGGTTCGGAGCGGTGGCCAGAGCGGCGTGATCGAGTGAGTTTTGGAAACATTTCTGCCCTTCGTGCATTCGCCTTTTGTGTTTTATGGTGATGGGAAAGTCAAGAATACCAAATTAAACAAGATTCCAAACCTTTATGATTCTAGATTCGCTTGTAAATCATATTCCGCGGGCGCTCGCTGAATAGAGTTTGCTTTTGGGTTGGCGGACCGGGAGGCTGGCCGGCTTACGAACACAAACATTCTTTGAGTTCTAAGTTTTTGGACAGCAGCTAAAATGCGCTGAAAATAATCGAAAGCCCTTTTACTGGCACTAAAATCAAAAACAAGCGAGAAATTTCAGCTTCAGGCTACAATTTACATTTTCACCAGTGGAACTGTTGACGTTTTGTCACGTTCGACGAGTAATTTGATCGCAAATCTCAGATCAAAACAATAACAAAGGCGTGCCTGACTAGGATCCTTTAAGAAAAACATTTCCAATCATCAAAATATTGAATACATTCGTTGCACATCGGTTAAGTATTAAAATAATTTTCGGAATTTTTCGGTTTTATTCGCAGCAAACCAAATCAATGTTTTGCTCCAAGTTTTTTCGGCTCAAGTCCCGTCTACAAGCGATTGTTATATTTCTTTGAAAAACCAATCAATGTTCAAATGGCTTGGACCGCACACGCATTTTTTAATCATTCATGATTAAAATAAACATTTCTAAAGGAAAACGCGAGTTGAAATAATGTTTGGAATTTGTTTCAATCCCTAGTCCAATGCCGAGGAAAACTTGGACTGCCTCATTTACGAAATGTACTTCACAATAAACAAGAAACTGAAATTAAATACCCAAGCTGAATACGTGCCCACATGTTTGTTGATTGTTTGTTTTTGGTTCATGTCCTGTCTATAACGCCGGATTGCTGTATTTCTTTTTTTCAAGACCAATCAATTTGCAAATGGTTTGAATTACGCCGCACTGCCTGCATTGGTCGACGCGAACGCTTCTCTCCCACATTTCAATTTTTAATCACACAAGATAAAAATAAACATTTCTTAAGGAAACTGACTAGTGCTGAAATAGTGTTTCAAGTTTGTTTCAATCTCCAGTCCAGTGCAAGAAAAACTGGACTGCCTCATTTATGAAATGGTCTTCACAAGAAACAAGAAACTGAAGCTGCTTTAGTAATGAACACTAACATTCTTGGGCCGGTTGTTCAAAGCAGGATTAAGCTAGCCCATGGAGAGTGTCAGTTTTTAATTCGGTCATAATCAAGCGATGTGGATTCCTGTAAATCCCTTTTTGTCCTATGGTTTGACTTTGGTTGCTTTCCAACAGTTAATTAAAACTAGCTGTAAAGACCCTTTTTCGAGAATGAAAACAGCAACCTTGGTTAACTTTTAATCCCGGTTTAGCGTTAATCAGCTTTCGAACAAGTGGACCCTGGCCTCTACATGTAATCATTCATGGCAGTTCTAATTTACTGCTTGTCATTCCATTGTTAAATGTGGTTAAGACGTCGCTTAAGATGAACGGCGTTTAAACAATTTTAATCGTAGGCTTTAACCGAGGCTTAGACCACAACTTTCTTAACAGATGCGTGGATTTCTTTATTTTATTACTAAAGTTCTGTCATCAAGTGAATTTTATTGAACTGTAGACCTATGGTCGAAGGCAGGAGCCCATTAAAAGGGCATGCTTTTCTCTTGTAATTCAATTAAATCTGTGACAACATCCAGCAGTTGTGTTATGCTCCCGCCGCTGGCTTCATTCAATGTTTTAAACTGAAATCATTCATACGTTACAAGGCGGGGGAATCATTATTTGCGAAGCTACTAAACCGTGAAAAATCATCACTGAACAGTTTACTAAAGCGCCAAATATGTAATCGTTGCTTTAATAGTTGTCCCTGAGGAGGAACTGTTAGGAGCTGATAATAAACAATTTTATTTGCATCTTGCTTAGTGGTATTTATTTTGTGCATGCAAAAGATAGGTTCATTGTACAGCTTGTTACCTCGTAGACCTCACAAACTCAATAAAATCAGCGATCAATATGCTCTTTGTCTAATCGTGAATGAATATCCAGGAGTACTAGTATGCACTTGAATTGACAGGAACATTCTCGAAATACGCCCAACACCAAAGTAGCTAGCGCGCAGAAGGGGGTTTGTTTCTGAAAAAACGATGGTACTGCATCGGTGTGGAAGTGAAACACAAAAAGTTGGATTTATCAAATGAGCTGATAAGGAAAATTGGCCACCGTAAAGAAATTGAAAGTTGACGTTTCGAGCGTTAGCCTTTCGTCAGAGCGAATCTGACGAGAGCAAACGCTCGAAAAGTAAGCTTTCAATTACCTTGCGCTGGTGAATTTACCTTATCAACTTAATTGATAAAGCCAAACTTTTGTACAATTGCGCAGACGACTTCATAACTTAAGATGCCATTGTAACCAGATTACAACTGTACACGCATAAAGCGTCTTGGTTGTTTGCTCAGAATGTTTTTGTAAACATCCTCAACAAACAGGGTTTAAGTTACTCACACTAGTTTGGTAGTTGTTTCCGTTTTATGTTAGCGTTCTAAACCCATGTTTTGCTAGTTAAGGAAGCGGAAAGCAGCTGCATACAACATTCCGGTTAATTGTAGCCGTGTTCGATATATAGACAAGCATTTTTTCCCGTTAAATTTACATGATGAAAACAATTTTTTGTAAATTCAATGTATTTTAGCCAAGAAATGTTTCAACATGCGTCCTTATTCGAGCTGGCCACCCCCGTAGAGACACGCCCCGTTATTCCTTTTTATCTCGGAACTTAATAGCTTACATATTTTAACGTGTTTCCGTTTGTCCTCCCTTAAAGACTCTCTGTCGACTACAATGCAATGCGCGCGTTTGCTTATGTTTTGATTCCTCTGGAGAAAGAACATTGTGATAAAATGGCTAGATTTGAGCCCTTTAGCAGCCAAGAAAGGAAATGAAGGTGTTCACTTCGTTAGGTGTATACGTTTTGTCAATAGAAAGAGCTAAATTTTATGGTTTATAAGTCTTGTAGATGACTGTAATAAAATACGATTCATCGTTGACTGTCATTACACGTCACGCAGTCAGAGATATATTTTCAAATTGTCATAGCGCATTTGGTTTTTAGTGTATCGGATCATGAGTTCTCTCATTCATTTATGTTCAACAGCACTTATACCTTAATATACCCCTCTTAAAAATTTCGAAAGGCGTGTAGAGTAAAAGCAATTGACATTACTTTATTTTATCATTAACGGTTGCAAAACTGCGATTTGTCACCCGCGGGGTTTGTTGAATACTCAGTCACGTCCGATCTACAGAAACATTTATTACTGTAGTCAGTTTGATATTCACTCACATTCAGTTCCACATAACCATAAGAATTCTGTTATTTTTCCCTATGAACTCACTGGATCGTCCATAGTCACATTATTCTGATATGAGGTACTAAATAAGAACTTTCCGCGTGGTCTCGCTTGTCGGTTGAGAGCTGTGCGAAACATCGAGTGTCCGAATGTCGCTTTTGTGACCCGAAGAATAAAACATTTTTTAAATCAACACTGCTCCAATAGTTCCCTGATAAATTTCATAGCTCCATAAGAAAATCTCTATCCATTCTACGGAAGGATGAATTGGATGAAGGCAGATTTCAGGGGCACCCAACTGTTTGTTTCGGGGAATATCTGTTCGGAAGGCCTAAATCCGCCTGAGATATTCGGATTTAGTTGGAGTGAAAACTAGAGATTTCTTTGGCGATACATCACCTCGAACTTTCGTAACAAGAGGACTCATTAGCTCCTATTGTTTTCATGGGGACAAATATGTCGTATAGAGTGCAAAATAAGGTCAGCTAGCATTTTCGGAGAGCCATCAGCCGCTCGCAAGTTCGGCGGATAGGATTCTGTTTCCTAAAATTTTCTGTGGCCTAAATTGTCAGCTAAGAACGCCGAACAGATCAATCTTTATTAGCTTACACAAATATGCCTTTAAAAAGCTCTGAAACAATCTAAGAAAGCTGAAAATGATACTTCAAGTATTTTGCTAAAAATTTCTCGTTAGGTGCCCCTGAGATTTCCACAGCCTTCAAATGCCGACGCAAAACTTTGGGTTTCATGGTCCACGAAACCTCCGTTTAGGCGCGCGTTGCATCGTGGTCGACAGAGAGTCTTTAAGTCAATTTCTTAAGTTTATAGCTTTAATCGTGCCCATTCAATGTAAAAGTAACTGACAGACACCGTTTAACATTTGAAAATAAAAAGCAAACGGCAAACAATTGCAAAATTTGGTTTCCAGGATCGCTCTGTTTTTGAAAAAGGCAATCAACTAAACAATCTTTTAAAGTACTCTTCCAAATTTTTTGCCCATGCCTAATTCATATTATAATAGGAAAAACAAAGCAGTCATCACAAAACAATTGAAAATACGCAGCTCATCACTGAAGTATTAAAATAATGTTCGGAATTTTGGCGGTTTTGTTCATCGAGAGCAAAACTGGAAAAATTTGTTCCAGCAGAATCCACTGACCGGTAACAGAAAGTGATTGACACCGCAAGAATCAACGGAAGAACTGAGTACCGGACATGTTATCCACTTCCGGTTTCCACAGTTTACTGCACTATTAAGCAAATATAGTAGACTGAAAAGGAACTGCTTGGAGCAAACAATAAACGATTCCATTTATATCTTGTTCAGGGGTGTTTCGCCTTATCACAAATGATTGTTATCTCGAGTGTCTACTTCAAACTGTCTGAGAATTTAGTCTCGAAAAACGGTAATACACCGAGATCCATAGTAGCACGCACGGTTTCTTCTTTCGAGGTTCGTCCGTGCTATGTTATCGTTAAAGGGCTGGTGATGCGTGGTTGATTGAGGAAGCGTTAGACTGTCAAGGGCATGACGTCATGGAGTGTGTTAGATCTGTAGACTAGAAACAATTTTTTTCCTTGGTTTACTTTGCAACCTCAATGTCCGTAGTTCCCTCTAAAAGTTCAGTGGGCTATACACAACAACACTCAATTTCTTTCAAATGCATTTTAACAATCCAGTTTGGTCACAGAGTGCACGCAATTTTAAAACGGATGAAAAGCACCAAAATATTAATGCCCGGGAAAATTAGTAAAAAACTGACTTCCATGTGTGTGTGTGTGTGTGTGTGTGTGTGTGTGTGTGTGTGAGAGAGAGAGAGAGAGAGAGAGAGAGAGAGAGAGAGAGAGTAGTTTTGAATGACTGGTATGACTTTTGAGATTGATAGAAAAGTATTTTAAAGGCAAAAGTATGTAATGGCAATTGTTTAATGTTGCTGATATCTCTTCATAGAGAACGAGAAGTGTGTGTTCTGGGAAGATTTTATGCCCGACATCTCGATCGCTTGTCATTTTTCCTGCCAAATTAAACCGTTTCTTTTCTTTCACCCCTTCACCACGGTCGCGTTATCGTTGGTTTATGTAAAAGTACAGTCCACATTCGTTTTCGTTTTTCCATCCTACAAGGTGGCCGTGTTTTTTGATGACCTGTGTCGAGGTAGAGTTCAGACTTGTTATCCTCAGTTCCAGATCACCCGGACGTGACAAACGCGGCTTTTAGAAATCAATGTAACACCGCTGCTGCTAAGACGCAATGTAAAGTAAAGTGCGATGGATCAGTTCCAAATGAATTTACTAAGTTAGGAACTTAAGACAATCCTATATTAAGGGGTGACCCATGGGGAATGGCGTAGTTCCAGAAAATTACACGTAATACATACTGAAAATAGCATTTTTGGGTATTATTTCATCACATAATGCACAGTTCCATCATTACAAGCACTCACATAGTTGTATTAGAAACAGCAGCAGTGATAATATGAAAAAGGGGGACAAAGAGGATTAAAAATACACTTTTTAATGTTTAATGTGTACAATTTTTACTATCCGATCTTTGGCAAAATGCATTTCCTTAAATCAGACAGAACGGTATAATTCAGTTATCAAAACCGCTAACTCGTGGTTATGCAAGAAGCAGTAAGTAGTTTTTCGTGCGTTCAACTTGGCTTTATGGAGAGATTTTAGGCTCTTGAGATCATTCCCTTCTTTTCAGTCTAGCTGTGGAGTTCTGAGACTGCGAGCAGTCGTTAATTTTTTTGTTTCTGTTTCTTGTTTCTGTGGGTGTGGTTTTTTTCCCATGCTGGCGAAAAAATCACCAGGAACTTCCTCTTCGAGCCTCGGCAATGTGGATAATTTTGACAGCTAGTCGTTTTGCAGACAACTCGCTTTTGAGTGGTGATTAGAGGCGACAATAATGAAGAAAACAACAGCGTTCCAGCAGGAACCCACACACACACACACACCCTCCTTCCTCGGTTGGAAAGTCATGATCACGTGGTTACTTCTGCTGCTGCGTTTACGGTAGACGTGATGCTAAATCTTTCTACATTTTCTTTATTTCCCAACAAATTTAAGTTATAATAGCCTGTTCCAGGCGTTCAGATAGTGGAGCGCGAGCGAAAAAGAAAGCGAGCGTAAAAGCGGGAAAAAAACGAGGGGAGACTGGGGAAGAGGACGAGGGAACGCCTGTGAAATTAATTTTAAAAAGCCCATGCCGCCCACTTTAGACCGCCGACAGCGGCAGAGAAACATGAACCCGAGGTCAGGTCAAAGTAAACAAGAAAGTTATGTAATTATGCTCACCAAAGTAGGTTTCACCCGAGTTTGAAGTGTTGGGACATGCCGAATGCACATTGCAAAATTTTTTACGTTACAGAAACGCAAATGTCATCTCCACTACTGGACCAATAAAGGTAACGAGAATCACAGACGACTTTATATACACATCGGTTTATCAAATTGATGAATAGAAAGCTTTTCACTCTGTGACGGAATGAACTTCGTCGTCTTCATCGATTGCGATGGCTACGATATGTTTGTTGTTGTTCTTTTCTCCATTCCTTAGACAGCAGGCTTTCAGGACTTTCATAAACAATCTAGCCGATCCATTTTTCCTGCGCCTTCTTCGTTTTCTTCTTCGTCTACTCCGATAGCCAGCGCTCTAATTCCGATGCTTTGAAGCTGTTCTACTTGGTCTTTCATGATTGCGACAAGCGGAGTGACCACAATTATCTTAGAAACAGCGTTTCTTTGCAATGCGTTGATTAACCTTGGAAAATGTTGAAAGGTCAAGCTATTTCCAAATCCTGTTGGAAGAATGGCGATGAGACCTCTTCCCAGAAACACGTTTTCAAGACAATCTTCTTATTCCATTTGTAAAGTATCCACATTTGGGAAATCGTCAAGCGCTTGCCGTGCAGTTATTCAACCGTGCGTGACTCGATGGAGGATGACCTTCGCACGCGGGCACGCCATATCGCATTTCTTGTCTGCGTCAACAACCCTCTGGTGTTGACAGGAGGTGTCAAATTTGGCCAATCAGAGGGTATACCAGATTCTGGTATACCGGAACGGCTTCCTTTGAGAAAATTTCACAGGCGTTCCCTCGTCGCCTTCCCCAGTCTCCCCTCGTTTTTTCCCGTTCTTTCGTTCGCTTTATTTTTCGCCCGCGCTCCACTATCTGAACGCCTGGAAAAGGCTAAACTTATAAAAGACCAAGTTGTAAGGAGAGAAAAACAGATACTGAAAAAAAAACAATTTTAAAGTTTTTCAGCCGTTTACTTCTCTTACTTCTAAGTAAAGTAAAACTTAAGAGGGTTGCGTCCGTTTTGATTTAATTAAACTGTAAATTAATTGCCGTGCTCAATAACAATGTTTAAGGTAATACATACTGTTTCCTGGCGTCTACAGGCTATATAGATGCTACTGCTTTTGGTACTACTGTTTTTTCAGCTTTTTTGTTTATAATATACACTTGAAAGCTATCAGTGCTGAAAGCAAGTGCTGTTTAAATAACATTTTATATCAAGACTTGGGCAAAGAGTTTTATTTTAGTTCACTGAAACACAGCAACAGAGTGCTGGCTAATCTTGACGCCAGAATGTAGCAATGTAAATTCCGTACTATATGTGAAGAAGATACAAGACAACCATCTTCCTCTGAGGACTTTCTACTTTTTACACGTAAGCCATTCTGGGAAATTATGTTAGTCAATCTTAGAGCGGTTTCCAGTTAAGTGTCGTAAAACCACAGCCAAAGTAATTACTCCAGCCAATCAGGAACGACGTAAATAGGGGAACAACCCAATCAGAACTCAAAGTAATTAACAGAAGCGGCGTGAAGCGCGGGAAAACGCGTGCCAGGAAGTTGTGATTGGTTTTGGTTTTGCTTCCCATAGGTTCTGAGAAAGTGGCGAGAGGTTTGCTTGCTAACCAATCATCTAGCGTAGCAAACGCTAAAACAAAGCAATTGGTAATTGCTTTCGACACTCGGTTGAAATTGCTCTATATACACGAAATACATAGCCAGTCAACAAATACCAACAAATTATATGCAACCCAGTCACTTTCAACACTAGTTTATTTCGTACAAGTACTCCTCTATAAATAGCATAATTAATTTAAACAGTTTTGGTGATCAGAAATTCAGCCTTGTTTTCTTTCTGCATTAATGAAACTATGCTAATGGCAATATTGGTCCTCCCTAAAATATAATCTGGTACTAACACATGCAAAATCAAAGGACGCCTTACCGCCTTACTAATGAATGCACTTGGGATACTTGAGATTTCTAAATCCAACAATGCTAATATGATACTGAAAATTCATCACAACATCATAGCCCAGGTGTAAAATTTGAGGAGAGCAAAGGACCTACTGCTAGCTGTACTTGGAACACCACAGTTTTTCAACTTCGAAAGTAGTAACAGAAAATTGTTATCATGAACGAAAACTCTACCTGTACGTGAATAGTTCGTAATACAGAGGAAAGCAAAATCTTGAAGCAGAGTATAGTTTTTTGTTTTTGTTTTTGTTTTTGTTTTGTTTTTTGTTTTTTTGTTTTTTTGTTTTTTTGTTTTTTTTTTGCATACTGACATGGGTGGAAATCCATGTCTATAGAGCACATGAGAGATATGTAGAAAGCGTTTCAGTGTACCAGGCTAGGAAAGAAGTACACTAGCAATGTCTGTGTTAGTTTGACTTTCAATGGTCACCTGATCCAAAAAACTGCACAAAATTGGTTGTAGTACAACCTGACACTTTTCTCCACTTCACCGCTTTTTGTGAAAGTACTCTTTGGACTCTGGAAAAGCTCCTTAGATGGGGGTGATGGCTTTTCTGCAATGTTCGCCGCAATAAGTGCAGGGTCACTTGCATTTAAAGACACCTGCCTTGCTACTGCACCATGATCTTCATTTCGTAAGCCCATGATCCTGGCCAATAACATTGGCATGTATTCATACTTCTTCTTCACCTTTACAACTTTTGAGCTCCACTCCTTCGTTCTCTGGTTACCAGACAATATAATGCGATACAATACAATACATATATCTTATTAAACGTTTCGGTGTGAAGTATTGCCGTATATTTTTACGAGTTGTGCTGTATTTTGACGAGCCCGCAGGGTGAGTCAACATACAAACAACGAGTGAGGGGGACCGGTAGGAAGTTTAAGATATTTGCTCGCTTACCTTTTTCAAAATTGAACAATTTCGGAAACTGTTGCAATTTTAGTGGTAAATTGTTTTATGCTAGGCAGTCCTTAATTTTCAGTCGTTTAGCGATAGCTTTTGTGTACCTTTAAAGTGACAAATTTGACTCAAGGGAGAATAAATGGAGACAAGGGTCGTGTTTGACGTAACCCGGTGAAAAGACTTCGCAGAGGGGAAAAAGCGCGGAAATAAATCGGCGAGCGAAGCCAACCCGGCGAACGGACCGAGCCGAGCGTAGGCTGGGGAAGAGGTCTCCCGTCTCTCCACTTGTTCTCGCCCTTTGTTTTCTTCACTCTTTCCTTTTCTTAGCTCCCTCCCCGACCAAAGAGCCTGTTCACAGGCTAGTCTTGACGGGGGTGTTTAGCGCGAAGCAGCATGCATGTCATATTTTTCAGCATGCGGTAGTTATTTTTCTTCAGGAATGGTACAAGTCGTGAGAAAAATCTTAAGTGGTGCGATCGAAGCACCCCGATCTGTATATTTTTTTAATTGGAAAAGATGTATATTGTTTTGCGTAGACAACTAATTTTCTTACGGGCAACTCAACTACTTTTGCAACGTAAATTTTGACGAAATCATCTACTGCCAGTCTTTAAACCAAAGCTTAACTTCATGTTATTTGTCTTACACCACTTCGTCAATCAAGCCCGCATCCGACTTGAACGCTAACACAGAAAAAAACTTGGAAAGCAGAAACTAGGCTACTGGGGTGGTAGGTGTATTACTGCAATTCAGGGTTCGAAATTCACGGACGCAAATGTGCAATTTGCGACCGCGGAAAGGGACTCGAACTCGGGACCTCCGGGTTCGGCGACTCCAACGCGCCTACCACTCGGACACACTGTCCCCGTAAAGACTAATCCCACAAGGATTTACTGGGAAATTTACAAGGGGCATTTTTTGCCAGCCAATGTTTGCTTAAAAAGGAGACAAAAGAAATT
This sequence comes from Siderastrea siderea, assembly GCA_964030785.1. NCBI lineage: Eukaryota > Metazoa > Cnidaria > Anthozoa > Scleractinia > Rhizangiidae > Siderastrea > Siderastrea siderea. The sequence goes on along the minus strand of OZ034971.1, from coordinate 24,577,120 downwards.
AAACTTTGCCGGGAGAAAGCATATAATTGATCATTTTATTCACATCCAGCTGAGTCACATTCAGTTAAGGGCTGCCATGATGTCACACCGCAGGCTTACCATCCTCCGTTTGTGTTGCGGACCTGTGCTAGCCGTATATTAATGGCCGCTTCGGTTGTGTACAAAAGATTTTGTGAATTCGATAATTTCGGCTTTTTGAACTGATGAAAGCCAAATAAAACCGCTGAGAAACATGAACACCGTGTTAATGTTTGTTATTATGGGCTTAGTTTGTCGGTTTAAAGCTCCGGGAGGCGGGTTTGGAAACTTGAAGTTTGGACCTACTCTATAAATGTATATATATACTCACAAGGTTTGCAACTTCAAGAACCTCAAATTATCGACCGGCTTGGGATTTCGCCAAAATTAATACACTTAACCTCGTGCCTTTGACAAAAGAATCCCGGTTTCCGAAAGAACAGTCTTTGTAGTTTGCTTAGGCCTGATTTTGACTCGTTCGAGTCCGCGGACTTACCCTTAAAATCCAGCACAAACTTTCGAATCTGATGGAAAATTTGTTTCTACCAATGATCTGCACAAGTTGCCTACTCAAAGGCATCTCAAGAATGCAGTTTTCGATGCAAATTTGAACTCGCGAGTCCCAAGTGGCCTGTTTGGTACATGAAGGAATCCAGTTGAAACACCCGCGTGCAGCCAAGCATCGCAGCGCAACAATATGGTGATGAAATAAATTAAAATGGTAAAATAAATTTTACTATTTACAGTGGTCTTACCCAAGGGAGTATAAGAGAGACATACGGTAGAAGTTTTGTTTTACGGCAAGTTTTGTTTCCTGACTCTGTCGAGCGTGCGCTAGCAACAGGGGTTCAATTTCGCTAAATTTATTGCTCCTCGTTAGTCGTGTCAGTATGTTACGTGGCTCCAGAGCAGAAGTTGTTTCAGGGTAATTTTTTGGTTTCCTGACTCTGTCGAGCGTGTACTAGTGGCAGGGTCTTTATTTCGCTAAATCTATTGTTCCCCGGCCTTGTCAGTATGTTATGTGGCTCCAGAGCAGAAGTTGTTTCACGGCAATTTTTGTTTCCTGACTCTGTCGAGCGCATGCTAGCAACAGGACCTCAATTTCGCTAAATTTATTGCTCCTCGCTAGCTTGTCAGTATGTTGTGTGGCTCCAGAGCAGAAGTTGTTTCACGGCAATTTTTGTTTCCTGATTCTGTCGAGCGTATGCTAGCAACAGGGGCTTAACTTCGCTAAATTTATTGCTCCTCGCTAGCCTTGTCAGTATGTAGTGTGGCTCCAGAGCAGAAGTTGTTTCACGGCAATTTTTGTTTCCTGGCTATGTCGAGCGTATGCTAGCAACAGGGGCTCAATTTTGCTAAATTTATTGTTCCTCGCTAGCCTTGTCAGTATATTGTGTGGCTCCAGAGCAGAAGTTGTTTCACAGCAATGTTTGTTTCCTGACTCTGTCGAGCTTTTGCTAGTGGTGGCAGGGGCTTAATTTCGCTAAATCTATTGTTCCCTGGCCTTGTCGGTATGTTATGTGGCTCCACAGCAGAAGCTGTTTCACGGTAATTTTTGTTTCCTGACTCTGTCGAGCTTGTACCGAATGGCAGTGGCTCCATGTTTTATAATTTTTCTAAATTGTTGCCTCGTGGCCGGTGTTTAGTTTAATATTTCCAGCATTAGAACTTTTATAATTTTTGGTTCATGGCCGATGTTTATTTCACGTCCTTTCTGGCATGAGATGTTGTTATTTGCTTATGCTGTTGCAGGCCCAGAGGATTTCTGCTTTGTCACGAGATTAATTGGCTTTTGTTTTGTTCCTCGTTACGATTTGTTGTTTGCATGTGCCTTTGTTTGTTTTTACTTTAACAGGCCTAAAAGACTTCTGCTCTCTTTCGATATGAAATTGGCTTTTATTTTGTTCCGCGTGACGTATTTGTTTGTAGTTTGCATAGGCCTTTGTTTGCTTTTATTTCAGCAGGGCTGGCCCAAAAGGGTTTTGTTCTTCGTTTCGTACTCGTTGGTTGTTTGCATATACTTTAATTTGTTTTCTATTTGAGCAGGCCCAAAAGGCTTCTGCTCTCTTGCGAGTTTGTAATTTGCTTTTATTTTGTTCCTTTTACATATTTTTATATTCCTTTCATTGTTTTTATTTTGAGCAGGCCCTAAAGGCTTCTGCTCTTTCACAGGATTTATCGGGTTTTATTTTGGTTCTCGTAGTGTCTTGTTTGCTGTTTCCTTAAGCTTCGCTTAATTAACTATTACAGCGCTTCTTTTCCGGTACGCAAGACAAATTTTTTAATGTATCAGTCTGTTCCTCGTGGCGTTTCACTTTGCACTTGCCATCGTCATTGCCTGTTTAGAAGGCCCAAAAGGCTTCACCCTTAGTTTCAGGATTTTTTCGGCTTTTTTCTTGGTCTTGTGCCATCTCTTCGTTTTACGGAATTAAATTTTTGTTTCTAATTTTGGGCCTTTGTGCTAGGTCCCGCGTGCCTTGTTTTTGAGCTTGGATTCATTTTTGAGTTTGGGTATCTCGCAGTTTGGGTGCTTTTGGGTTTGGTGTGTTTTGAGTTCTGGGTGCTTTTGAGTTTTGGGGTGGTGTTTTCTGTTGTTGCCTGGTCATGTATATTTCACTCATGTGGCCGCCAGATTTCCCATAACGTAAAGGAATGCGGGTAAGACCCAGAGGAGGCTGTTCACTTGTCACGTGGTATATTTTAACCAATCACGGTCTCTCAATTGTCGTGTGCTTTGTGAGATGCAGTTGTCGCGACCTCAAGATGGAAATGTTACAGTTTGAAAAGGTATGTAAATTCTAATTCGACTTAAAATAGTTTTTATGACAACATTAATAGATAATCCAAAGTTCTGCGAATTGCGTTTGAAATCCAAACAGTTCTGGAAATTGTTTTAGTCCTTTGTAAAATCCTAAACGTAGTCCACACTGGGGTTTATATCGACTATCATGCAACAGATTTGTGGGCAGTATTTTTTCTTCTCTGTTTGACAACGAACAGCTTAATTTTTCACCAGTTGCTGCTTTGATGATAACTGATTCCAAAAATCGTGGCGCACCCCATCGCACCTCTTACCGTTTGTTCACAATTCTGCAAAATAAATACCTTGCTCACTGTTGCAAATTTCGATGAAAGGCGCGCGATGAAACAGGCCTTAATCGTTTAGTTTTGTAATAGATGTGTTATTATTCACCGATTTTAACGGTCAATATTCATCAAAAGTTGATGTCAGAGGCAAATTCTCTTTTAATGTTGCTGTACCTGGTGCTATTTATTTCTTCTATGTCTTAGAATAATGCCTGAGCGACTTGCAATATGGCCGCCATTTTTATATTTCTTTGTGACAACTTCTTTATTGTTGCGTGTTTGTGGTGGATGAAAGAGTTCCTTATTTTGTATATGTTGCAGAATGTAATGGCGTCGAAACGAGGGTGTGTGCCCTCAGGCAATTCGCCTGGAAAGTCGCCATCTAAAAAACTAAGCCGTGATCGAAAGAGTGGAGGAAGTGGCGCATCAAGTGGAACCTTGTTTGAACCATCACGAGCAGAGGTAATTTTCATCTCTTACAACCCTTTGCCGCCATGCATGTCATGTTCTCATCTTCACTTGTGTTTTTTGTTCTTTATGCGATTATTTCTTTCTGTTTTAATGATTATTTTTTAATATTATTTTATTTCTTGATTCCTGCAATTATATACACTGTAAGCCCTCCTGCTATCCCTGTTTATCCACAGTTACACTTAAAAGTGATTGATGCATGATTAAATTCATTGAATAACAAGACAAGGTGGAAGATTTTGTTTATACCTCCCTGTTAATTTTTCCTTAGCTAACAGCAATATAGGATAACTTGAGTTTTGTATTCTACTTTTAAATTCATAAAAATTAAAATATCATCATGACAGGTACATGTACCTAATTACATAAAATTTTCATGACACTTTAATTTCGCGAATTTTAATATTCTAAAAAAATAAAGTGACGCGAGTAATAAGTGTCGCGAACATAACATGATGCAATTGACTTGCATATGTAAGTAATGGATGTTGTCGTTATTGACTCACTTAAAGATGTTGTGAGAACCGGTCTGTTGCTATTGCGGAGATTAAGTCCCCCCTGGATTTTGTTAATTTTGAAGTCGTTTTATATAATTCAAAGGCATGTAAAAAAATTTAAATTGTGTCTCACTCAAAAACACGAAAAGAAGTGATTCAAAATACAAAATTTTCGCAAAATCACGAAATTTAAGTGTCACAAAATATAAATTGCACCTCAAAATCGTGAAATTAATGTGTCGCGGAAATTTCATGAAATAAGGTACGTATTTCAGTTGATAAATAGACATCTCTTAGCATTGTTGTCAGAGATTTCAGAATGTGCGGCAAAATTTACGCATCAAATTTGTGATAGTTTTTATATTTTTACATCGTAGAGCCAAGGAAAAAATTGTGCATGATTTGTGTGTGAACTATATATATAGAAATTTAATCATTTTCAAACTTTCTTTCAAGTCCAATCAGAACAGTCAAGTTAACAAGCCTCAAACTTGGAACCAAAAAGAGCTTGCGGGTCTAGTGCAGTATGTCGCACTCTTTCATGATTCCAGTGGAAGTGAAAGATGGCAGTGGCCTGTACACAAGAATAATACATTTTGGAAGCAATGTGCTGAAGCTGTCAGTACATACAGTGGAAAACCATTGAGATCTCGTGAGTTGATTATTTTATGCAGTGTTGTGTTAATTATATATATCATGATTTATGTATGCCTTGCATAGGATAATACTAATCAAGTCATTACAAGATAATTTAAAGACAATCAGAAATTGAACTCCCAAAATTTGTTCTACTTCACTAATGAGCAGAATGCTTTATTCTTATTAACTGTAAACCTGTGCTAATTTTTTACCAAATCTCTTTCTCTTTCATTGCATTTGAGAAACCAGATGTAAATATTTGAAGTAAGCATTCAGACTTGTTTTTTCATTTTTTCAGTTTGGGCGTGTAGGACAAAAGTGTTAAAGTATTTGAAACGTAAATTTAAAACAATTGATGAGGCAGAGGAGGAGTTAAAGGTTGATTACTTTGATGATGGCTTGGGAGCAGTTTCAACGTGCAGCACTCCACAAGCAAAAACATCTGGACATGTGGAGGCAATGTCTCCAGTGTTTCGTTCTTCTCCATTGAATGTCAACTCTGGAGCTATAATACAGGAGATTGTTCTTTCATTTCATAAGCTGTCTAAGCACCAAAGGTTGCAGCTTGTTGAGGAACTGTTCTTTCAATTTATTCATCAAGATGTTAATCCAGACTTCACCAGAGCATTTGTCCCCAATGACTTTTGTGGCTTGGTGGCAAAGGGGATGGATACATTGTTGAAAGCGAAAAAAGATAATTTGTTGTATTCGTTAGGGAAATGTTTTGGGCAATTTCGCCAAGACGGAGTCACACCCAGGCTTCCACTGGACAGGATGCCATTTGGCTTGATTGCCCACAACATTGCGTTTTTTAGCAGCAATAACTGCTCGCGTCTGCAAGCACCCGACGATTACAAATCCTGGATGGAGACGATGTATGCTCGTTTTGGGCAAAGCTGGGCTGCCCTTCACCTTGGACCCATGTGGTCATATGTGGATGTGACACCCCAGGAGGACTCAGATGAGTCAATCGTCGACGTTTTGGCTGTTGCTCTTGAGGAGTCTGGAATCACAGACTTATGTGACGAGAACAGCTCAACACATGAGGAATCACAAAGAGACAGCACAGGCATACTTTCCCCAGAGGATAGCTGTGTTACCAGTTATGTTTGTGAATCACCTACTCCCACTGTTAATGCTGATCTTCCTGAGCTACAATTGCAGAATGAATCACAACAGTCATCAGAGGAAATTCAAATTTCATCTACCCCATTGTCTGGTCAATCTCGAAGTGATCTCTCGTCTACCTCACTGTCTGGAGATGGTCAAAGCTTTTCGACACTTTGGGCAAATCTAACTGCTCAGGAGATTGAGGAGCTCAATGATGCAGAGGTTTCCTACCAGGATGTAGAGGAGATGCATGGAATGCGTCCTAAACAGCATGCGAGACCTTCAGTGGAAAGAGATCCCCTAAAGGTAGTTACATTTTAATGGTTTAAGTTATAGTTATGAATAATGTTATACTGTTTGAATGATAATTTTGTTTTACCGTAGTTATTTGGTTATAAGGCGCACATTTTTTTTCGAGAAAAACCTCTTTTTCTGAGGGAAGTTTATGCCAAAATTGGGATGCGTCTTATAGCGGAGTATTTTGGGCCAACAAAATCTCATGACCGCCAATTAATTTACTGGCACTTACAGTTGATAAAATAAAAATGAAAACACTTAATGTTGGTAATTGACTTTTACAGTAAGATATGAGAAACAGCAAGCTGTAAACACAAAGTTTAATATGACTGAAGTTTATTATCTTGTAAAAACAAGTTTTAGTAACAGCAGTATAATTGCCAGCATTTTGTTGAAATACTGACAAAGAAATCAAGAATACTTATTTAAACAAACCTTTCTAAGCGTGGAAAGTGGAAAATGACTTTAGAAGATAAGGAAAACACCAAAAAAAGCTTGAGAATCTTTCAAATCCACTTGATAAACAAGGTTCATACGAAGCGATACGAAGCGTGCTTGAGAACTTGGTAACCAAGCTACAAACTCAATGGTCACTGGTAACTTCACATCTGCCAGGTTACTAAGTAGCTAAGGATGGAAAGACATTTATCTCAAGTGGATTTATGTATCTTTTATCAGAAAATGTTACTGTTTTACTCTAAGATTGTGCCAAGGAGTATGAACAACATTCTGACATTCAAATTCTGTAAGAAGAACTGAAATTTATTTGACCACCATAGGTGCGTATTAATTTAATAACCGAGTGTTTTTGTAGAATTTTCAGTTTGTAAACTAATTAGCATATCAAAGTTGCCAAGTTTGGGGTGCGTCTTATAACCCAGTGCGCCTTATAACCGAAGAACTACGGTACTTAGGAAAATGTTTTTGTATTTTTGCACTACGTGTATTAAGAAATGATGTTCATGTTGGTTTTCCTAAGTCACATTATTTATATCTATCGTCTGGTAAGTAATTAAGGGAAGTCTACACAGTTTGTTATTGTATATCGGGTTCAAGATTGTGACACAAGGCATAATTTAGCGTAAATAATTTGTATAATATACGCCATTGCATGGAACCTCGATATAACAAAGGGCCAATGGACTGGCAGAAAATGTTTGCTATAATGAGGTTTTTTATATCAATGTTTTTTTTTCTATATATTTATACTATTGCTGAAGCAAAGAATATTGTTCGTTGTATTGAGGACTAGCTTTGCTATATAGAGGTTGAATTGTTAAATCGAGGTTATACTGTAACTTTATGTCCATCAAATTTAGTAACACCAAATCTTTGGAATGTAAATTTTCATAGAAAATTTTTGGTACATAAATATGAAATTCCATTGAGAGAAATATTATATGATGTAATATTTTATTGAAGGGCAAAGTGAATGTTGCCGGACCAAGTGCAGTGACAATACGGCGAGCCATAGCTAAAAGTGGTTTCTCTCGGAATACTGATATTCAGGTTTGTATTGTTAACTTCATGTGATATTTTAGTGGTATTTTTTAGTATATACCAGTACTCAAACAGTGGATAGCCTTTTTGGCGCATGCTGATTGGCTACTCAAACTCCATTTCCTTTGCTATTTACCTCCGGGCAAGCAACTTGCACGACTTGAAAAACTAGTCAAAAGTCATCCTTTCAGGCTATATTATCTCACTGTTTGATTATATATATATACTAAAACAACTACTCAGTTTCAGTGGCCAGTGGTGGATATTTAAAACGGTAAATATCCACCACTTAGCCACCTCCACTTTGGTGAATAGTTGTTAAATAGTTAGCTATTTTTATGATGCATGTCTTACCAGCTGTGACTTGAATGTTTATAATTCAAATGTAAAAGTGCTAGAGTTATGTGAAAATTAATAACATTATACACTTTCTAAGGAGCACTACACATGTGGCATTTGACAAATAATTCTATAAATTATTTTAGGGTACTGCATGGAAGTAATGTCATTTATCCATGCACCCCAGTAACTTGAACTCTGAAGAAACAGTGTGAGTTAGTGGGGTTTTTGAGTTAACAGAGTAAAAATGACTGAAAATGGGTCCAAGGGAAATGGAAGTTAGTTTGAGTTAGAGGGGTTGTTTGAATGAGTTATTTGAGTCCAAGTTACCGGGGTTCAGTCTGACTACTGTATGTGTTTATACTTCCCCTCCTTTATTTAATATCTTTCCCTTATTCTGTATGTTCCATTCCTTTGTGAAACCTTTGTGAAAAGATAACTATATTTTTAGTTCAATCTAGGTTTCTTCTTTATTTTCTACAGGTACGAGCTCTGAAAACAGCACATGACAGAAACCGAAATGCACGCTGGTGGATTAAAGCTGATGCAACGGACTTAAACAAGGGCCTTCGAGAGAGTATGAAGAACAAATGGTCCGGAGATGTGGATTTAGGTGATGGGTCTGTTGAGAGATTACATGATGACTACATGGAACAGTTGTTGTTTATCAAGAACATTGGCTTTTAAAAAGGATCATCGTTCTGATGACAAGATTACTTTGGATTTGAGCAGGGTGAAGCACCAGCTGGAGGAAAGCATGACATTTTTAACAAATGGTCTCGGGGCAGCAAAAAAGCTGTATGAAGACTCCCTTAAAAGGTCGAATGCAGCAGAACAGACCTTGTTTGCACTTGCCTGGGAGGTTGATGGTTATGAAAAACTGAAGGAGTCTAATTCAACAATGACTGGCACAATTGAAGGGTTGAGGAAGAGAGTTACTGGTGAAGAGCAGAGGGGCAACCTTGCAAAGGATCTAGCTGATTTCAGAAGGGATTTACAGAGCTACACAAAGGGTCTCTTTGGGAAGAAAAGAGAGGCAGCTTCACATCTGTTGGTTTTCATGATATCTGATGAACTCCGAAATTTTAAGCCATATGCCATTCCTGTAAGAGTTGTGGCATACAGGAGCATAACTGATGACAAGGTGCAGGAGCTGAAAGAAGAACTCAAAGATGCTATGAAGAATATAGGAATGAATGTTGTAGGTAGGTGATAGGTCAGCCATAATATTTTAATAATGGTGTTGATAAAAATGACCCAACCAACTGTACCATATACAGTGTATTTGAGTATTTCCATTAAAATTAACATGGTAGATTTTGAAAACAATCAAAACATATATTAATTCAAAATAATTTTATTAGGGAATATACATGTAAAAAGAAATGGGGTGAATTTCAAAGACATCTGTCTGTATGTAAAAACAGTGTCCATAGATCAAACAGTGGAGTAGTGCATTTGTGTTAGAGCAGTAACAATGCTTCAAATATTGGTACTATATATATAGTTAAATATAAGGTGACTGGGTTTTACAGGTGTACATTGGTTGTATGATCATGATTTGTCAGATTAGAGCAATTTTCAATTGAGTGTCGTAAAAGCAAAACCAAAGTAATAATATATACTCTGGCCAATCACAAAGGACACAGACAATCCATGGCCAGTGAACCAATCAGAACTCGAAGCAAATACATGTAGCCGGCACGAAGCGCGGGAAAACGTGCGCGAGCGAGTCACAATTGGGTTTGGTTTTAGTTCTGATTGGCCGAGAAAGTGGCGCGAGATTTTTTAACCAATCACTAAGTGTAGTAAACGCAAAACCAAAGCAAACGCAATTTACTTTCGACACTCAAGTGAAAACTGCTCTATGATTGAATTGATTAAAATAATTGTTTAATTTATTGCAAATACATGTGTATGCACTGTATTAAAGATGTTGTTCTTGATTGATGTGCTCTTTAGGTTTTGTTACTGATGGAGAGTGGAACAAGATCAGAACAAAGGGTGTTAACAGGCCAGTCTCTATCATTCAGATTATGATGGATGCAAAAGAAGAGGCAAGAAAGACCAGAGTGAGAACCATTGAGCAGTATCTCAAACCATGTAAGATTCTAGAAATAATGTTTATTGTTTTCTGGAAGTAAAAGAACATTTTTTTCCATCATTAATTTTCTTTATTGAAAAACATAAAGAATTTAAATGCACATATTGCTTCACTCAGAGTGCTTGATTAAAACATAAAGGAATAAAATTCTATATATATCACATTAAGTTGATTAACAGTACACTGTATACATAATTGAGTGACTACCATTCCAGGTTATGTAATTTCCAAGATCCAAACAAATAGTCATCTGATATGTACATATACATCTTTCACTTCCTAAATATGGAACACAAATCTATTCCACATGCATTTGGGCATGTTATTGTCCAATCTCTACTGAGTCATAATTTCAAAGGACCTGCAATCAGATTGTAATATCAATTGCTTTTTTTCTACCAGGTAGGCAAAATCCAATTGGAGCAGCAAGAACTCACGATGCTGTTCCAGTAGAAGATGTTCAGTGGCTCCATGACTTCATGTTTAACCAAACAAGACCAGTTGCCTTTGAGGATGCAATTCACATACTGAGACGAACACACTATCCTTTCCAGTATGACCCACATCCATGGAACCCAGGTATAAGAAGATAATAAAGTATGTTATATCAAACATTATTGAGAGTGAGTATTGTTGCCATATAGTTATCAGCAGGAAACAATTCAATTGAAATGTTCCATTCAAAACAGAAAAAGAAACCTTTAAAAAATACATTACAAACTGGTGTGCACGAAAGTAACATTATTCACATTATTATTATTGTTACATCATTATTCCTGAGAAATTTAGCTGTAACCACTAAGTCTTAATTAAGCCCCATTGTCAACATGCTGTTCTCTGTGTACATTTCCTGTCGTCTTACCTGGTAGATATATTTATGTTAAATATATATTTTGAGATCATTTCCTTAATTTTCACAACCTTTTTTTAAAAATCATGCCCTGACACGTCAAGGAGAAATCTGATCTTGATCACTATTTAGACTTCAGGAGTTAGTCCTACAAAATAGTACTTTTGTGCTCATTAATTCTGTCCGCTATGACTTTTTTGGGCAGTTACATGTAATTTTACATGGCTAATTTATTTCCTAGGAAAAGAAGAAACAAAGAATGATTGTTTGAAGTCCCTGATGGCTACATACTTGTTTAAGGCAAAAATAAATGAGTTACTCAGTGAAGGTGCAAACTTCAGGGAGTACCTGTATGTTCCTGAGAAGGATCCTGATACACTGGAGTACCAGCATGACCGTGAAGATCATAATCATGTCCTCAAAAGAATTGCAACATCCCTTCGGTTGGGCAATATCCCAGGTGTGGACCTACGACACTTTGTATCTGCCCTAAATGACCCTCTCACTGGGCTGACGTACACTGCCCTCACTGGTGTTAGGAAGCAGTCAGTCCCAGATTGTGAGAGGCTATTTTCTGCAGGGGTACTGAAGTACATGCAAGACCACAGTCACATTGAGGAAGCAAGATTTGTTGAAGTGGTGCGGAACTGGCACAAGGCTAGTGATGGGCGAGGTATTGACGAAGCAACAAGAAGCAGCTACAACAAAGCGATGCTTGATTGGTTGCTTGAAGATTGGATGCCCTGGTTCAGAGAAAACAGGGACTACAGCACAATTGATGTAAACAGGTATCATACACTGTACTCCAAACCCACTTCTGTTTATAAGTAATATATATAGTGTACCAAATAAGACTTCATTCTAATAACATCACTAGAGACAGAGGAATAGACTTTTTTCGCTTGGGCGATTTGTTTCACCATGTGATGTTCCCTAGAGAATTTTCCTTTTATCCACATAAAATTATTCATTCATATACAAGTGACTATATGAAAATTTGAAAATTTGAAAGCAAGAATTCACAAGCGTATCATCACGTGATCTGAAATTCCTTAATTAAGCATGGATAACAAAGATCAGGAAGCATAACAGCCATTCAACTACAAAGCGGACCTATGAGAGAACTCATTTGTTAGTCAGAATAATGAGGATCGAAATGCACCAATCACAGCGGACCAACGTGTATAAACAGCGACCTCATCGCTGATGAGTATTGCAGTCGAAACGTCGATCAGCATCTCAAACCGATTCTATCGTGACACAAACGAATTATTGTTCATACCTAAAGTTAGACCTTTTTAAACCAATCAATGGATTTGGTCATTAAATTACAATGGATCGACAGATTTGGTCATTATGATGGATCGATGGATTTGCATATTCCTATTCACCCCCCTTGTAATTGAAAGGCAGGGATTTTCATTAGAGGCTGGTAACAAGGAAAATTGACCAACTGTCAACTAGTTTTGTACTGGCTGCTTTTGCCTCTAAACCAATCTTTGCACACCTTTGAAGAACTTTTTTCCAGCTTAAAATCTTATTGAAACCCCTGGAAAGGGATTTGTAACTGAGTAAAAAATATATTTTTTTATGAATTTGTATTAACAACAATGTGTTAACTTTATTGCAGGCCAATCAAAGGTATCCAAGGTTTGACGAGAGAGGTCATTGTGGCTCTAGTATCAAATATCGAAAGTCAAGAGTTCAGACGTCGTGAAGGAGCTACCCGTGGCCTTCCCCCAGAGCATCCCCGTGCAAGTTCTACAGATGATGTTGAGGGGTATTTTGCTGTCAACCATGAGATGTTGGGTGATTCATTTGATCTTAAGACTTTCTTTGATCAGTACCCCAAGACTCTGAATGAATTTAATAAGAGAATTGATCCAAACACACCATTCTTTTATTGGACATCAAGCACGGAGCGGTACACACTTGGGCCACTAAGTTCCTTCAACAAGCCTTCAGGACAAACAGAAAGGCTAGATCGTGTTGTGCTCTCCAGGAGGGCAGATCCTGGTGTGTTTGAAACAAATAGAGCATCCTTGCCACAGCATGGAAGACTAACAGTTAGAGCCCAGTGGCACAGGGTTCCAGAATGTTTGCCTCCCAGAGTTGTACCCTGAAACAATCTCAATTGATATAGAGATGTATCTCCATACTCAAATGTTAACAAAAACTTGTACTTCCAGCTCACACATGATCTGGTTGTGTGATGTGAAACCACAGCAAATTTGTGTGCTAGCCGCATCACGCACACAATTAGTTGGCAGTCATAGCTTCAACAGATCGTTACAAACATACAAAATTTGTATTGTAATTAAATTGGGATGTAAAGTTGGACACTTCATGCGCAACAGGAAATGGTAAGTTTTGTTTTCCCAAGATCATCGATGTTCCCTGCGCCTAATGGAACCTCAATGGTCAGGATTGTCCTAAAACCAGGAATGCCGGAAACCCAGAATCTGGATAAGATAGCCTTGAATCCTTAAGCTCGGAATGACCTTTTTTGTGTACGCCTTTTTCAAAATAAATATGTGAAAATATGTTATTTGTTTGGGGAATTGGAAGTTTGTTACGAGTTTCCAATACATTTTGAGTTAGCTAATCAAATTGTTGATTTCAATACAAAGTTTCCCAATTTGAGCCGCAACCGAAAGAATCACTGGAATATTCCTGCCGCAACTTGTTTCCTTTAAAATCATTGGGTTCAGTAACCAGAACATGTTTTGTTTCTCCTCAGATAGCCAAATTGCGAAGTTCAGTCGGTTCGAAGTTGGGAACTTTGTATCGAAATTAACAATTTGATTCGCTAACTTGAAACGTAATTGGAAACTCGTAACAAACCTACAATTCCGGCCAAACAAATAACACATTTCCAAGTATTTATTTTAAAAAATGCGTACACAAAAAAGGTCATTCCGGGTTTTAGGATCCCGGGCTTTCGTATCCTGATTCCAGGTTTTCCGGGTTTCTGGCATTCGGGTTTTAGGACAACCCTTGATGGTCACAGGGAAACAAAACTCACTATTTCCCAAGGGGACAGTCATTAGGTGTAGCGGTACATTCAAAAAGGTACTCAAATTGGAGGAGGTACTTTGGTGTTATAGGATAATCATTTTAAGGAGTCTCAATAATTATTGTTTTAGTCCTCGGGCTTGCAGTGCTCTTAATCCACAATGTTCAATAGTTATAATTATGTTCAAGATGTTTTATTACTTCTATTTCATAGAAGGTGGTTCACCTATTACATATCCTTTCTTTTTTTGGCACAGGCTGTGCATTTAATAGTTAATGGGATAATATGGCTGATTCCATGAAGGGCCATCAAGTTGGTGAACAATGAGTTTGGGCTTTGGGCACAAGGACTGAAAACTATTGTGGGTTCACATGTTGACACAAGTTACAAGGTGGCACAACTGCAATAGTTTGATATTTAAGTTGGATTAAAACATAATTATCCCTGAATTGGGCAGAACTACATTTTAAAAAAAATGTTTCTGCTGTGTCTACAATAATTGTTATTGTTTTTGCAGATTTGTACATCATAAAAATTATTGACAAACTGACTCATGATACAAGAGAGAATAAAGTGTAGGTAAAGCTTAGTAAGTATCAAGTTAAACTTATGCAAACATGTTTCAGAGATGTTTCAGAGATTTAATAAGGTTTTGTCCACCAAAACAGCAGGCCAGGGGCTAAACATGTTATCTTGTAAGAAGGAGGGAACCAAGGAAATCCAATGACTCTCTTTGACATTGTTTGCATAGCCCTATGCAAAATGGTGACACATTTAATGGTAGACAATGTTGTCCTTTGAAATGCTTTTAATGCATTATTTCCACCAGCAAACTGGTAAATACTGATTTTTACATTGCTTTGTAAGTAATTGTATTCAAGTATTGGTATGCTGTATCTAATAAATACCACAAATCTGGTAAAAAATTGTAAATAATTGTTTTCAGCAACAAGTATTGGTATGCTGTATCCATTAAATTCACCACAAATCTGGTATTCTAAATGATTGTAAATAATTGTTTTCAGCAACAAGTATTGGTATGCTGTATCTAATAATTACCACAAATCTTGTAAATAATTAAATAATTGTTTTCAGCAATAAGTATTGGTATGCTGTATCTAATAAATACCACAAATCTTGTAAATAATTGTTTTCAGCAACAAGTATTGGTATGCTGTATGTAATAAATACCACAAATCTGGTGTTTCAAAGCAAAATATGTACATGTATTTGCTACAATTTATTTTTCACCAACTAAAAAATGTAACATGACAATTAAAACCATTTTTTTGAATCGATAAGGAATATATCTACATAACACTGCGGCTTTTGAATGAAACATAATGGTCCCATACCCCCCTTTTTGTGAGAAGCAGTTTCATATAGAATCCTGCTCTCATCCAGTGAACCCGAAATTTAATGTGACCAATTTCGCTCTTAACCAAATCCCCAGAAATAATAGCTTGATGTACATATGGTGTTAGTTCAGATGCTATATAACCAATCCGTTTCCAGTCAGACCCATAATCGACATATACTGCTATGGCATTCTTGTCCTTTTCATTGTTTGGTTCTGGTTCAACTTTAACATGGACATCTGCTGCATTTGGGCTATGTAACAGTTCAAAAGAAATTTCTAAATGTCTTTGGGTTTCTAAAGTGTGGGCAACTCCGATGACTTTGAAGGGAAGTGTATGTGATATCTCCCTTTCCTCCTCCTCCCCCTCCTCCTCTTCATCCTCCCCCTCCACCTCTGCATCATCTTCATCGTCCAGTACATCTGGTGAATGATTATTCAGCAAACCAAAAACATTTTGGTCCTCTTGTTGGTCAGCATGTGGATCAGTTTCACTACTTTGCATTAAATTTTGTGATGTGTTGTCTTCAGCAACAAGACACCACTCCCAGACCACAAGGAACTTCTCCTCATTCAATTGAATGTTGCAATGTTTTTTGCATTTAATTTCTTGTAATGGTGAAAGGTGATCAGCCTGGCACTTTTGAATTAGACCCTTTATTTCATTTCCCTCAAATAAGAAAACTACTTTCTTGAAATTGATGGCCAGTACTGGAAAGCACGGGATGGTCCACGACACAGTGTCACCAAGGACAGAAACGGTCAAGTTGAGTTCCTGGAGTGTGTCTAGAATGAAAATGAAAAATGTTCACTATTGCAGGGTTGGCCAAGCAGGGGGGCTGGGGGGCTTTACCCCCCCCCACCCCACACTTTTACAGAAAAAATAAAGAATTAATAAAAGAAAAGAGTCTCTTAAGCCCCCCCCCCCCTTCATTTCAAGTCACTAGTCAACCCCCCCAGTTGGAAAAATGATCTGCCGTCCATGTATTGCAAAGAAGCAAAGTGATATTGCCAGTATTTGGAAACACAAATAATAAAGTCATACCCAAAGAGCATAGTTGGGAATGGGGATTAAATAATAGGTGTAAATAAAAATGCTGTGAATAGACCACAGGTATGTGACTGACAAAGAAATCTCTTTTCCTTGTGATAAGTAACCATTTCCAATCTTTGAACACAACATGGGATTCCCCTTCGAACAATTTCCTGTACATTGTTCACTTGAGAGACAATTTTATTACTTGTAGTGGTTTCAAAACAAAAGGCAAATACCTGTACCTTCACTGATCCAAACACTCCGGCTTTGCAGTGAGGGATCCTATCAAGTAAAAATTATGCCAATATTGATTTGTTGTGGCAAAATATTTACAACAACGAAAAATCATTATTCAAACAAACAAACAAATAATAAAAAGAACCTCTGCGAGCTCTAAAGATAAAAAAGTACAGAATTATTGCAAATTACCTGTATAACTTTCGCAACCATCGCGGTCCCTAAAGGAACAGTTTACAAAACGTTTATTCTAAAATTACAGACAAACGTTTATTCAAAATACATAGACAAAGGAGCACTAGAAATTCGAAGAAGCTTAAGTTTTGCTTCTACGTTTTGCTGCTACGTCGGCTTTCCCGGGAAGTACTTGGCCGTCGAAGACAATTACTGGCTTTATGTGGTTATTTAGCAGCATTTGAACATAACTAACAAAGTACTGCACATGCCTACAAGAAAGGAATATTCTTTCATGTCAGTTATAAGTGCAATACACTCCGGGTTACCTCTTACTCGGTCGATCTAACACCAAATGATATCTCGAGCGAAAGTAGAATTACTTCAATGCAAAATACAGTAGCCATCAATCCCTGCTTTCTTGTGGCTAAAATTGCTCACATGAACACGCTCCTGAATGGGCTTTAGAAAATTCAAAAGGCCTTTCACTCCACTTGAATAATTTCACGCTCAACAAAGCACAGAAGAGATGTGCACAGCTCAAGCTCCAGCGGCAAATGACGCGCGGAACCAGTTTGCGACCAAAATGCCTTGCGGGCAGTGAACAGCCTCCTCTGGGTAAGACCGGTGCAAGTAGAATACTATTTACTACAATTTGTGCATTAACACAGTGTTCATGTTTCTCAGCGTTTTTATTTGACTTTCATCCGTTCAAAAAGCCGAAATTAACGAATTCACAAAATCTTTTGTACACAACCGAAGCGGCCACTAACATACAGCTAGCACAGGTCCGCAACACAAACGGAGGATGGTAAGCCCGTGGTCCCACATTGATTCATTTCGCTGATCATTGGCGTCCACTGCTTCCAGCAGTGACGTGCTGCGAATATTGTCAGTCGTTTTGTGAAGACTGCACTTTTTTCCTATAATAAAAACGATGAATTAGGGATCTTTATTACTTGTACTGTGAAAACTCCTGCTTTTTACACACTGCACAAAATAATGCTCATATTTTTTTATTTCTGTATTCAACAAACCATTCAATCAAAGCGTCGATTATTCAATTAATTTCAAAATACAATTATTAATTACTTACTGAATAAAGCGATCATCAGACCAATCAGTTAACTGATCAATAACTCTCAATAAGCTAGTCAAGAAATCACTTAATTAGTGAATCAAAATTGTTAATTCAGTGCCGTTTAGAGCTTCATCCTAAATGAGCATTTGATACAAATTACGCTACCAATACATAGAGAAAAATACCCATAGTCTTAAATTAACTAAGTAAAAATTACTCTCTTCACTAAGATTCTAACAGGACCTTTGTTATCATGAACAACGCAGAAAGTTTTTTACCATACAATACAATACAATACAAATCAATACAATAATCTTGATGACATGTTACTCAAACGTATTCTAAATTTTGGTTAATTTATTTGGCGACTGAATGCTAAATTTGTCTCCCTGTTTAGTTTCAGAAACGACGAAGGATACCGCCTAAGTTACCTTTTTTGGCCTCCAATCTTCGCATCACATGACTGGCAGCAAGACCGCGGAGTCTCGTTTGCCCAAACTAATCCTGCACTACAAACTAATGATTGCATATTTAATGTTCGTTTAATTTAGCTCAGTTATGCACACCTGATTGAAAAAACGTTGCCTGGTAAAACGTATAAACCATGAATGATGCAACGTTATGGAATTCTGGGAAAACAGCATGGCAGGCTTGTTGCTCTGTCCCGTTTATTCATATTCAACGTATCCTTTATTCATGAAGAGATTTTCTGGCTCGTATAGTTCATGGCTTACGCTCATGTATCTTTCTAAATCGGCATTTACGGCCATTCATTGGGGCACTGGTTGCATCTAGTGTGAGGTTTCCATCACAAATGCCAGTTAGGCACATCTTGTTAACCGTGTGCTCGTAGGCGTAGGCTATTTTGCCATGTATTATAGTATGCTCCTTGAAGAGGAAGTCATCACTAGCGTTACTGCAATTCTGCAAGCCAGATAGACCAATAAAGGAGGTTAAGAATCCCAAGTGGCGGGAGGCAAACCAGTTGGTTATTTACAAGCGTGGCTGAGGAGTTCAACTCGGTACCGAGAAACAAATCCAGCGGGTGGTCGGAGCGGGACTCGAACTCGGGAACTAGGGGTTGCGAGTCTAACGCGCCTACATCTCGGCCACGCTGCCTCCGAAAAGACTAACCCAACAAGGATTAATTGGAGCATTTACAAGGGTCATTATTTTGTGGGGCATTGTTCGCTGAAAAAGTTACAATTAAAGATTGCCGGGAGAAAGCATATAATTAATGATTTTATTCACATCTAGCTAAGTCACATTCAGTTCCATCAGAGTCAGGGGAATAAGGGCTGCCATGATATACACACGTTGGTTCATTTTACTGATCATTGGCTTGCGGAGAAAAAAAAATTTAAAGCAAAATGTTGCTTTTCATTCTCATTCAAGAAAAAAACTTGAGCGAGTACTTGAACTAATTACTCTTGGAGTTTCAAGAAACCCCCCTCAGATCACTCAGATCACCATACTACTGTACGGAAGAACTCATTTTTAGCTACTTTTCCGTGAAGTACCATTCTCGACATACATTGTTACCCGGTAACACCTGTTTATCACTATTTAATTCCGCTTTATGTTGACGTTCGTATATAGTCATAAAAAGTCAAACTCGACGTTTCTGCTAAAATAACGAAGTGAAATCTATCTCAGTAAATATTGCCAAGCGCTGATTTACCGGCCGCCACGTTGGTGAAAGTTAATTGTGGCGTACGAAGGCCAAGAAAAAAAAAAGGTAAAATTAGCTGGTGTCATATGAGGCTTCTCCATGAGCCGAAATGCATGGGTTGAGGTGACCAGTCGTCAGAATTCTTCAGTCGTTAAGCTCTGATTGTTTTTTACTCACCTTCTCAAACACGAGTTTAGCTGGATTTGTCCCGTTGATGACCTTAAGTCCGTATTTTTGACCATTCATCTCGAATTGAATGCACTTCCTGTCTCCAGTACCTGGTACGATCTTAAATTCTTAAACGATAAATAAATAAATATTAATAAAAAATATATAAATAAGTAATACGCAAATAAGTCACAAAAGCACGGCCAAGGAACTTCTACATCTGTTCAAAATTTTCACCAACTTATAGAAACAACCAAAACTGTAATAGTTCGCAGGCTTCTGATCTTTATAAGAGCAAAAATCACGTTCAATTAATTATGTACCTGTCCCTTATCACAGGCAATGTATATATTTCTTATTGTTCGGTTTTCTAAAGGGGGAGCGAATTATGACTGCATTACAAGACTGGAACATTGAATGTGTTGAATGCAACATGTAACCTACAACAATACAAAAATTCTGATTAATGCATTTATTAAACTAAGACGATTAAACCGTTCTAAGAGTAGCATGGAATAGATTCTAACTCACTTGTAAAATTATCTGGAACTGATCCATCGCACTTGACTTCACATGGGCTCTAAGCAGTGAAACATCGATCAGTATAAATTTTTGATCAGATTTCCACCGCTGCAGTTGTTTCTTCTATACAGGGAACTGAGCCTGACGAACGTGGACTCTACTTGTACACAGAGCATAAAAAACACGGCCACAGTCTAGCACAAAAGGAAAGAACATCGATGTAGACTCTACTTATAATCAAACTATCAAGGGCATGACCAAAAGATAGATTTAAAAAACTTTAATAGGTTAAAATAAAAGAAAATACGGGGGGGGAGAGAGAGAGAGAGAGAGAGAGAGAGAGAGAGAGCCAGAGGAAAGGGCACTTTTGTAACGAAAAAAGAGAACTTTTGTAACGTCGGGAACTTTGTAACGCAAAAAGGGAACTTTTGTAACGATTAATGGGGAACTTTTGTAACGACAGGGAACTTTGTTAACGGCAAGGAACTTTTGTAACGTAGAAACAGGGGACTTTTAGTAACGAGTGTAGGGACAGTGTAGCACAGTCACCTCTTTAATCACCTCTTTAATCAACCTAGCACAGTCACCTCTTTAACCAACCTAGCACAGTCACCTTTTTAATCACCTCTTTAATCAACCTAGCACAGTCACCTCTTTAATCAACCAAGAAAAATGGGGATTGTTCCAATATGAATTTCATATATTCATAATTTCATCTTCATCTTTCCCGGGTATATTACGAACCAATTTAATGACCAGCTCCCAGTTGGCTTGTTAGCTCAATTGGTTAGAGCGCTGCACCGGTATCGCAGAGGTCAGGGTTCGAATCCCGGCAAGCCTGATTTTTTCAGGCTTTCTTGTCGCAACTGCATAAGTTGCGTTAATAACTGCGAGGATCTTCTTTACATTTATTTCTTCATTCTGCAGTTCAAATATATGAATTTCATATATTCATAACTTCGTAGTCAAATCTCTTTCTTGATTTCGTCAAAATACATAGTTAAAACCTTCTGTTAACGATTTCTTAACAAAACAAGCTGGATCACCTTCAGCCTCCGTACGGAATTTAAGCGGCAAAATTCCACACGTTTGTCCGCACTATTTACCAACCTTTTTTTTTTTTTGCCAAGTCTACGCTGTCAAAAATATGACAAAATGTTTGTCCATGCAGGCAGAATTCATATACATAATACCTACTTAGGAGCTCTATCCCGCTTTTCTGGACAAAAAAATTCCAATCTTTTTCCAGGTCGGATAACCTGAAATGACTGGTATACTGCACTTAGTTGAATCTGCGACTACGACATCTGTTGGAACTCAACGAACACATAAACTCTCAATTTAAACTATATTTTAATCAATTTTTGGCTCTAAAAGCAAGATGCAATGAACGGTCATTTTACATAAGAAACGAACCGTCTTGGTCCAACAATTGTAGTGTTGTTGCACAAAAATCAAAAACTGAAAATAAGGAAAATTAAAAGGGTTTGGGTTGTTACAAGAATTTAAAGAACATCATATAATTAGTAAACATAAAGAACAAGCGAGCTGGTTTAGGTATCGCTAGGTGTCAGTGGATTCTGTGGAAGGGAGAAAGCCTTCTGACATGGCATGAAAAATAACACAACACTTAAGAAAAGGCAAGACCAAGAAGTGAAATTTAAGATTTGTGATTGTTACGAGCCGGTGTTAGGTTGGAAAAGAAATAACACAAACGTCTACCTGTGTTTTCTACCTCACACCAACTGTATCTAAGACATGCGACGTTTATGTATAAAAATGTTTGAACGGTCGAGCTCCTGTGTACTTCCAGAGCTTGTTTACCTTGAGGTGTAGTATTCACAGCCTTAACACCTGGCGTAATAATTAGTCGCAGGTCCCAAGTGCAGGGTTGCCCTCGCACAAGATGTCTAGCAATTTGATTTATGCGCACGTTAGTGTTTTTTTTTTTTTTCATTTTTTATGTAAATCATTCATAATTTTAATTTTTTTCTTCACTGTAATTATAACTTATTACTCAAGAAACGTTGCAAATTGGTTTTCAAAATCCTCAGGGTAAAATCAATAAATGTACTTGTAATTTTTATTCTATCTCGCGTTCGGGTAAGGCAGTATTCACCTTGCGCTCTTATTGCGTAGGCCCACAAATTGCTATGGAGCTTCAACGTTCATGTGGCATAAAATAGACGTTTATCCAATCTCAACGACGCTTTTCATCTCAGCCACCTACTAATTCAAAAGATGAAGGATAAAAGACTTCTTGGAACTTATGGCAAGCTAACAAGTAGTGGCTCCTATAAGGTTCTTAAGTGACTTTCCTTAGTAATTTGTAACTAATCACTTCCCTACCCTGCGTGTAGCTAAATAGGCAAGGACTTTTCTTGGTCGCCTATGTAACGATATAGACCGGGTAACAGTCTTACAGCTGATGGCTTTAAACCCTATTTAGCTTGGGAGGTGGGGAGAACAAAGTGCCCGCGCTATATTTGAACGCTAATAACTTTGTAATATGCAAGCAAAAGCCACCAAACTGTGTTACTTTCCCGAAAATTTATCTAAAAAACAATTTTGTGTGACATGTCCCTGTTCAACCAGTTTGGTGTTGCCATGGGAACCATATTTTGACATGTGCTTTTTCACAATTTTAAGTTTTACTGTTCTTAATGAAAAATGTTATTTCCACTTCGCTAACTTTTACAAGTTTTACACCATTTTAGTCTTCTTATGTTGCTTTTCAATGGTTATTGTGAAATGTTAATGGTTTCTCAAGGTTTTGGAAAAAGCAAGAAATTCGTCAGGTGACGTCATCAAATGTTGTTATTGGACCTCAAAGGAAACGTTTTGGGACACCTATATCACCCTCGACATTTTCTTGACAAGGCTTTAATACTCTCGGAGTTGGATTCAATTTTTGTCCTCAAAATTCTTAACCTCGGACGTACAAGGGATGTACGTCCAGCCTCCATAAGGTTTTTCTTGAATTTTTCTAATATGATTCTCCATCAGCACCTGCCATTTTCAGTAGCTGTACGCATATCCCTTAGACACATTTTGACCTAAGTTTGGTGCGAATCGTTTACTACGGTTACGAGATATGACGTCATAAGTATCAGGAGGAGGTGGTCAGGCCATTTTTGAGTAAAAATGCGTGTTGTTAGGTGATAAAAGATAAAGAAGTAAAGTGCTTAATTATGTCATATTCTACTTGTCTAAAATTTAAAATGTCAATTTCCGCCTTTTTTATGAGAACTTCTACAATACTAAATGCTGGCGTCACAGGCCCCCAGCAGCGACACAACCCATAATATGTACCTCATCTTGTAGAGCACAGCACAGACTAAAGGCAAAATCTTTTCAAAACATGGTAACATATAAGAAACCCAAGAGGGGTTCTATCACCCCCCCCCCCTCCTCCCATTGTACCACTCTGAGGGTATGACTTTACCCGTGCGTCCGAGGGTCACGACTTCGCTCGAAAAAAGCTTCAGCTAAAGGGTGAGAAAAGGAAAATTTTAAACTTAATTGTACAATATGTTACATTTTAAGATCATTTTGATCATTCAATTATTGGTTTGAAGTACTTTTAGGCCAATTTTGGTGGTTTCCAGAGGTTTTGACAAAAACATTAAATCTTAGATGACAGATTCAAGATGGCCACCATTTTGGCAATAATGAAGTAATACCCACATCATGTGACGTTATCATGTCATGTTGCGACTTTCAAAAGAAAGATTTTTGGACGTGCTATCGAAGTTTCGTTGTCGTAGCTAAAACTTTTTTGGAGTTAAGAAGGCGGCATTTTGTGCCTCCTCCAAGCTCGGGAACAAAAAAAGCCCAAGCTGAATAGGATCAAGAGTGGACCCTGTAACAGTTAAAAACGGAATTTTTAGTAACTGTTAACTGTTACTGCCGTTTATTTGAACAGATGATATTGAATAGCGCGAAATAACTTGAAAATACCGTTCACCACTACAAATTACACAAATAGTTACAAAAAAATTAAAGCCACTGACGTTAAGACCCCATTTGGAATACAAAGATATCAATCAAGGATAAGTTAAAAAAATTAAAAAAGTCAAATGAAAGCAGAGAAGTATGTACAAAGTTTCCTGCAGACCAGTAAATAGTTCAAAAGGTTGTCCTAACTTTGCGCTACAAATCAGACCGCGTAAAGGCTTGAACTACAAGTTTAGTGGGTGATACTCAATCATCATCATCTTCTTTATCATTCTTTTGTTCACCTTCGTTTTACTTGAAGTAAAAGGTACATGTTCTTCATAAATACTTTTGCTACTAAATGTACTCCTCTGCAATATTTTATTTGAAGTTGTCCCGGAGCTTAACGCCCTCTTCCTTGTGCGACAAAACGATGGTTGTCTCGGGTACTGTATAAAACTTCACCGTTTTGTGCATTGCTTTGGAAATGTTTATAAGCAACAGAATAGCTCACAGGCAGTCAGTTGTATATTACACAATTAGTATTACCTGTTTTTACCATAATTCAGCGATACATTGAGTCGTATATACAATTCCTTCAACCATACACCCTTACCGCCATTACCGCGAAAAGCGCCAAAGCAGAATAACTACATTTCCACAGCTCTAACTCCTCTTCCTTTTTAAGGACAAAGTTCAATTTTTGGTCAACTATTTCTGTCATACTTAAGTTTAATTTGATTGCATTGAACTTCACAATCACTCAAGAAATTATTGTGAAACCACCTTCTGGAACTTCTACCAAATAGGGAACTTTTGTAACATCGCCGCTTTTTTGACATTAGTAACTTGAAATCTCCATAAAAAAAATAAGGATTTATCTGATTCACTCCAAGTTTTCTCTGTTGCATTGGCAAAAGATAGCTTCAACTTCCCCTAAAATTATAGCGCGATTGACCGACTTGAATTGAAAAGAACACAACACCACAGTCAACAAGACCCGGCGTGATAAGCGCTCATGACTAGAAGGCAGGATACGGACAACGTTGTTTCGCTCTTATTGGAGCTCTTCAGCGTATCGTAGCCACCAACACAATGAGAGTTAGTGAGAGATCACCTAGCTCATAAATGCTGTAACTAGATCCATTCCAGAAAGAGCTAGAAATCAAATGATTTCCGGTCACAAACACGTACTGCGCGTTTGTGGCCTAAAAATGATATGATCTCAACTTAAACATGCCGAATGCTGTGGTGAAACCAACGAGGGATGGCCAATACCATCCGCTACGTACAATTAGTAGTAGCAAGTTGAACGGATCAATCCAGATCGACGATCGATCTTTTTAACCGTCGATCTAACCGTCGCAATAAGAGCGCAAGGTGAATACTGCCTTACCCGAACGCGAGATAGAATAAAAATTACAAGTACATTTATTGATTTTACCCTGAGGATTTTGAAAACCAATTTGCAACGTTTCTTGAGTAATAAGTTATAATTACAGTGAAGAAAAAAATTAAAATTATGAATGATTTACATAAAAAATGAAAAAAAAAAACACCAACGTGCGCATAAATCAAATTGCTACACATCTTGTGCGAGGGCAACCCTGCACTTGGGACCTGCGACTAATTATTACGCCAGGTGTTAAGGCTGTGAATACTACACCTCAAGGTAAACAAGCTCTGGAAGTACACAGGAGCTCGACCGTTCAAACATTTTTATACATAAACGTCGCATGTCTTAGATACAGTTGGTGTGAGGTAGAAAACACAGGTAGACGTTTGTGTTATTTCTTTTCCAACCTAACACCGGCTCGTAACAATCACAAATCTTAAATTTCACTTCTTGGTCTTGCCTTTTCTTAAGTGTTGTGTTATTTTTCATGCCATGTCAGAAGGCTTTCTCCCTTCCACAGAATCCACTGACACCTAGCGATACCTAAACCAGCTCGCTTGTTCTTTATGTTTACTAATTATATGATGTTCTTTAAATTCTTGTAACAACCCAAACCCTTTTAATTTTCCTTATTTTCAGTTTTTGATTTTTGTGCAACAACACTACAATTGCTGGACCAAGACGGTTCGTTTCTTATGTAAAATGACCGTTCATTGGATCTTGCTTTTAGAGCCAAAAATTGATTAAAATATAGTTTAAATTGAGAGTTTATGTGTTCGTTGAGTTCCAACAGACGTCGTAGTCGCAGATTCAACTAAGTGCAGTATACCAGTCATTTCAGGTTATCCGACCTGGAAAAAGATTGGAATTTTTTTGTCCAGAAAAGCGGGATAGAGCTCCTAAGTAGGTATTATGTATATGAATTCTGCCTGCATGGACAAACATTTTGTCATATTTTTGACAGCTTAGGCTTGGCAAAAAAAAAAAAAATGGTTGGTAAATAGTGCGGACAAACGTGTGGAATTTTGCCGCTTAAATTCCGTACGGAGGCTGAAGGTGATCCAGCTTGTTTTGTTAAGAAATCGTTAACAGAAGGTTTTAACTATGTATTTTGACGAAATCAAGAAAGAGATTTGACTATGAAGTTATGAATATATGAAATTCATATATTTGAACTGCAGAATGAAGAAATAAATGTAAAGAAGATCCTCGCAGTTATTAACGCAACTTATGCAGTTGCGACAAGAAAGCCTGAAAAAATCAGGCTTGCCGGGATTCGAACCCTGACCTCTGCGATGCCGGTGCAGCGCTCTAACCAATCGAGGTAACAAGCCAACTGGGAGCTGGTCATTAAATTGGTTCGTAATATACCCGGAAAAGATGAAGATGAAATTATGAATATATGAAATTCATATTGGAACAATCCCCATTTTTCTAGGTTGATTAAAGAGGTGACTGTGCTAGGTTGATCAAAGAGGTGATTAAAAAGGTGACTGTGCTAGGTTGGTTAAAGAGGTGACTGTGCTAGGTTGATTAAAGAGGTGATTAAAGAGGTGACTGTGCTACACTGTCCCTACACTCGTTACTAAAAGTCCCTTGCTTCTACGTTACAAAAGTTCCTTGCCGTTAACAAAGTTCCCTGTCGTTACAAAAGTTCCCCATTAATCGTTACAAAAGTTCCCTTTTTGCGTTACAAAAGTTCCCAACGTTACAAAAGTTCTCTTTTTTCGTTACAAAAGTGCCCTTTCCTCTGGTTCTCCCTCTCTCTCTCTCTCTCTCTCTCTCTCTCTCTCTCTCTCTCTCTCTCTCTCTCTCTCTCTCTCTCTCTGTCTCTCTCTCTCTCTCTCTCCCCCCCCCCCATATTTTCTTTTATTTTAACCTATTAAAGTTTTTTTAAATCTATCTTTTGGTCATGCCCTTGATAGTTTGATTATAAGTAGAGTCTACATCGATGTTCTTTCCTTTTCTGCTAGACTGTGGCCGTGTTTTTTATGCTCTGTGTACAAGTAGAGTCCACGTTCGTCAGGCTCAGTTCTCTGTATAGAAGAAACAACTGCAGCGGTGGAAATCTGATCAAAATTTATACTGATCGATGTTTCACTGCTAAGAGCCCATGTGAAGTCAAGTGCGATGGATCAGTTCCAGATAATTTTACAAGTGAGTTAGAATCTATTCCATGCTACTCTTAGAACGGTTTAATTGTCTTAGTTTAATAAATGCATTAATCAGAATTTTTGTATTGTTGTAGGTTACATGTTGCATTCAACACATTCAATGTTCCAGTCTTGTAATGCAGTCATAATTCGCTCCCCCTTTAGAAAACCGAACAATAAGAAATATATACATTGCCTTTGATAAGGGACAGGTACATAATTAATTGAACGTGATTTTTAGAAGCCTGCGAACTATTACAGTTTTGGTTGTTTCTATAAGTTGGTGAAAATTTTGAGCAGATGTAGAAGTTCCTTGGCTCTGCTTTTGTGACTTATTTGCGTATTACTTATTTATATATTTTTTATTAATATTTATTTATTTATCG
Organism: Siderastrea siderea; assembly: GCA_964030785.1. NCBI lineage: Eukaryota > Metazoa > Cnidaria > Anthozoa > Scleractinia > Rhizangiidae > Siderastrea > Siderastrea siderea. The sequence goes on along the minus strand of OZ034971.1, from coordinate 24,549,074 downwards.
TTTAAGAATTTAAGATCGTACCAGGTACTGGAGACAGGAAGTGCATTCAATTCGAGATGAATGGTCAAAAATACGGACTTAAGGTCATCAACGGGACAAATCCAGCTAAACTCGTTTTTGAGAAGGTGAGTAAAAAACAATCAGAGCTTAACGACTGAAGAATTCTGACGACTGGTCACCTCAACCCATGCATTTCGGCTCATGGAGAAGCCTCATATGACACCAGCTAATTTTACCTTTTTTTTTCTTGGCCTTCGTACGCCACAATTAACTTTCACCAACGTGGCGGCCGGTAAATCAGCGCTTGGCAATATTTACTGAGATAGATTTCACTTCGTTATTTTAGCAGAAACATCGAGTTTGACTTTTTATGACTATATACGAACGTCAAAATAAAGCGGAATTAGATAGTGATAAACAGGTGTTACCGGGTAACAATGTATGTCGAGAATGCTACTTCACGGAAAAGTAGCTAAAAATGAGTTCTTCCGTACAGTAGTATGGTGATCTGAGTGATCTGAGGGGGGTTTCTTGAAACTCCAAGAGTAATTAGTTCAAGTACTCGCTCAAGTTTTTTTCTTGAATGAGAATGAAAAGCAACATTTTGCTTTAAGATTTTTTTTTCTCCGCAAGCCAATGATCAGTAAAATGAACCAACGTGTGTATATCATGGCAGCCCTTATTCCCCTGACTCTGATGGAACTGAATGTGACTTAGCTAGATGTGAATAAAATCATTAATTATATGCTTTCTCCCGGCAATCTTTAATTGTAACTTTTTCAGCGAACAATGCCCCACAAAATAATGACCCTTGTAAATGCTCCAATTAATCCTTGTTGGGTTAGTCTTTTCGGAGGCAGCGTGGCCGAGTGGTAGGCGCGTTAGACTCGCAACCCCTAGGTCCCGAGTTCGAGTCCCGCTCCGACCACCCGCTGGATTTGTTTCTCGGTACCGAGTTGAACTCTTCAGCCACGCTTGTAAATAACCAACTGGCTTGCCTCCCGCCACTTGGGATTCTTAACCTCCTTTATTGGTCTATCTGGCTTTAATGAGCTGTTGCACTTACAGATGCAGAATTGCAGTAACGCTAGTGATGACTTCCTCTTCAAGGAGCATACTATAATACATGGCAAAATAGCCTACGCCTACGAGCATGCGGTTAACAAGATGTGCCTAACTGGCATTTGTGATGGAAACCTCACACTAGATGCTACCAGTGACCCAATGAATGGCCGTAAATGCCGATTTAGAAAGATACATGAGCGTAAGCCATGAACTATACGAGCCAGTGGTTTTCTGGGAAGAGGAAGAACCTGCTTTAATTGTCAGACACCGTGCACATCATAATGGACAGAAAAAATAAAACTACCATATATACTCCAAAATCTCTTCATGAATAAAAGATACGTTGAATATGAATAAACGGGACAGAGCAACAAGCCTGCCATGCTGTTTTCCCAGAATTCCATAATGTTGCATCATTCATGGTTTATACGTTTTACCAGGCAACGTTTTTTCAATCAGGTGTGCATAACTGAGCTAAATTAAACGAACATTAAATATGCAATCATTAGTTTGTAGTGCAGGATTAGTTTGGGCAAACGAGACTCCGCGGTCTTGCTGCCAGTCATGTGATGCGAAGATTGGAGGCCAAAAAAGGTAACTTAGGCGGTATCCTTCGTCGTTTCTGAAACTAAACAGGGAGACAAATTTAGCATTCAGTCGCCAAATAAATTAACCAAAATTTAGAATACGTTTGAGTAACATGTCATCAAGATTATTGTATTGTATTGTATTGTATTGTATTGTATTGTATTGTATTGTATTGTATTGTATTGTATTGTATTGTATTGTATTGTATTGTATTGTATTGTATTGTATTGTATGGTAAAAAACTTTCTGCGTTGTTCATGATAACAAAGGTCCTGTTAGAATCTTAGTGAAGAGAGTAATTTTTACTTAGTTAATTTAAGACTATGGGTATTTTTCTCTATGTATTGGTAGCGTAATTTGTATCAAATGCTCATTTAGGATGAAGCTCTAAACGGCACTGAATTAAAAATTTTGATTCACTAATTAATTGATTTCTTGACTAGCTTATTGAGAGTGATTGATCAGTTAACTGATTGATCTGATGATCGCTTTATTCAGTAAGTAATTAATAATTGTATTTTGAAATTAATTGAATAATCGACGCTTTGATTGAATGGTTTGTTGAATACAGAAATAAAAAAATCTGAGCATTATTTTGTGCAGTGTGTAAAAAGCAGGAGTTTTCACAGTACAAGTAATAAAGATCCCTCATTCATCGTTTTTATTATAGGAAAAAAGTGCAGTCTTCAGAAAACGACTGACAATATTCGCAGCACGTCACTGCTGGAAGCAGTGGAAGCCAATGATCAGCGAAATGAATCAATGTGGGACCACAGGCTTACCATCCTCCGTTTGTGTTGCGGACCTGTGCTAGCTGTATGTTAGTGGCCGCTTCGGTTGTGTACAAAAGATTTTGTGAATTCGTTAATTTCGGCTTTTTGAACGGATGAAAGTCAAATAAAAACGCTGAGAAACATGAACACTGTGTTAATGCACAAATTGGAGCAAAAAGTATTCTATTTACACCGGTCTTACCCGCATTCCTTTAAGTTATGGGAAATCTGGCGGCCACATGAGTGAAATATACATGACCAGGCAACAACAGAAAACACCACCCCAAAACTCAAAAGCACCCAGAACTCAAAACACACCAAACCCAAAAGCACCCAAACTGCGAGATACCCAAACTCAAAAATGAATCCAAGCTCAAAAACAAGGCACGCGGGACCTAGCACAAAGGCCCAAAATTAGAAACAAAAATTTAATTCCGTAAAACGAAGAGATGGCACAAGACCAAGAAAAATGCCGAAAAAATCCTGAAACTAAGGGTGAAGCCTTTTGGGCCTTCTAAAAAGGCAATGACGATGGCAAGTGCAAAGTGAAACGCCACGAGGAACAGCCTGATACATTAAAAAATTTGTCTTGCGTACCGGAAAAGAAGCGCTGTAATAGTTAATTAAGCGAAGCTTAAGGAAACAGCAAACAAGACACTATGCGAACGAAAATAAAACCCGATAAATCCTGTGAAAGAGCAGAAGTCTTTAGGGCCTGCTCAAAATAAAAACAATGAAAGGAATATAAAAATATGTAAAAGGAACAAAATAAAAGCAAATTACAAACTCGCAAGAGAGCAGAAGCCTTTTGGGCCTGCTCAAATAGAAAACAAATTAAAGTATATGCAAACAACCAACGAGTACGCAACGAGGAACAAAACCCTTTTGGGCCAGCCCTGCTGAAATAAAAGCAAACAAAGGCCTATGCAAACTACAAACAAATACGTCACGCGGAACAAAATAAAAGCCAATTTCATATCGAAAGAGAGCAGAAGTCTTTAAGGCCTGTTAAAGTAAAAACAAACAAAGGCACATGCAAACAACAAATCGTAACGAGGAACAAAACAAAAGCCAATTAATCTCGTGACAAAGCAGAAATCCTCTGGGCCTGCAACAGCATAAGCAAATAACAACATCTCATGCCAGAAAGTACGTGAAATAAACATCGGCCATGAACCAAAAATTATAAAAGTTCTAATGCTGGAAATATTAAACTAAACACCGGCCACGAGGCAACAATTTAGAAAAATTATAAAACACGGAGCCACTGCCATTCGGTACAAGCTCGACAGAGTCAGGAAACAAAAATTACCGTGAAACAGCTTCTGCTGTGGAGCCACATAACATACCGACAAGGCCAGGGAACAATAGATTTAGCGAAATTAAGCCCCTGCCACTAGCAAAAGCTCGACAGAGTCAGGAAACAAACATTGCTGTGAAACAACTTCTGCTCTGGAGCCACACAACATACTGACAAGGCTAGCGAGGAACAATAAATTTAGCAAAATTGAGCCCCTGTTGCTAGCATACGCTCGACATAGCCAGGAAACAAAAATTGCCGTGAAACAACTTCTGCTCTGGAGCCACACTACATACTGACAAGGCTAGCGAGGAGCAATAAATTTAGCGAAGTTAAGCCCCTGTTGCTAGCATACGCTCGACAGAATCAGGAAACAAAAATTGCCGTGAAACAACTTCTGCTCTGGAGCCACACAACATACTGACAAGCTAGCGAGGAGCAATAAATTTAGCGAAATTGAGGTCCTGTTGCTAGCATGCGCTCGACAGAGTCAGGAAACAAAAATTGCCGTGAAACAACTTCTGCTCTGGAGCGACATAACATACTGACAAGGCCGGGGAACAATAGATTTAGCGAAATAAAGACCCTGCCACTAGTACACGCTCGACAGAGTCAGGAAACCAAAAAATTACCCTGAAACAACTTCTGCTCTGGAGCCACGTAACATACTGACACGACTAGCGAGGAGCAATAAATTTAGCGAAATTGAACCCCTGCTGCTAGCGCATGCTCGACAGAGTCAGGCAACAAAACTTGCCGTAAAACAAAACTTCTACCGTCTGTCTCTCTTATACTCTTTTGGGTAAGACCGCTGTAAATAGTAAAATTTATTTTACCATTTTAATTTATTTCATCACCATATTGTTGCGCTGCGATGCGTGGCTGCACGCGGGTGTTTCAACTGGATTCCTTCATGTGCCAAACAGGCCGCTTGGGACTCGCAAGTTCAAATTTGCATCGAAAACTGCATTCTTGAGATGCCTTTGAGTAGGCAACTTGTGCAGATCATTGGTAGAAACAAATTTTCCATCAGATTCGAAAGTTTGTGCTGGATTTTAAGGGTAAGTCTGCGGACTCGAAAGAGTCAAAATCAGGCCAAAGCAAACTACAAAGACTGTTCTTTCGGAAACCGAAACCGAAAACGAAATAGAACTCTTGTTTTCAGGGGGGTCCAAATCCGCGAGAGGGGGTCCATATCGGCGGTCCAAATCGGCGGGGAGTCCAAATCCGCTGTGACACCGGGATTCTTTTGTCAAAGGCACCAGGTTAGGTGTATTAATTTGGCGAAATCCCAAGCCGGTCGATAATTTGAGGTTCTTGAAGTTGCAAGCCTTGTGAGTATATATACACATTTATAGAGTAGGTCCAAACTTCAAGTTTCCAAAACCGCCTCAAAGAGCTTTAAACCGACAAACTAAGCCCATAATAACAAACATTAACACAGGGTTCATGTTTTTCAGCGTTTTTATTTGACTTTCATCCGTTCAAAAAGCCGAAATTATCGAATTCACAAAATCTTTTGTACACAACCGAATGAATAAAATCATCAATTATATGCTTTCTCCTGGCAAAGTTTCATTTCTTTTGTTTCCTTTTTAAGCAAACATTGGCTGGCAAAAAATGCCCCTTGTAAATTTCCCAATAAATCCTTGTGGGATTAGTCTTTACGGGGGCAGTGTGTCCGAGTGGTAGGCGCGCTGGAGTAGCCGAACCCGGAGGTCCCGAGTTCGAGTCCCGCTCCGAGGTCGGAAATTGCACATTTGCGACCGTGAATTTCGAGCCCTGAATTGCAGTAATACACCTACCACCGCAGTAGCCTAGTTCCTGCTTTCTAAGTTTTTTTCTGTGTTAGCGTTAAAGTCGGATGCGGGCTTGATTGACGAAGTGGTGTAAGACAAATAACATGAAGTTAAGGTTTGGTTTAAAGACTGGCAGTAGATGATTTCGTCAAAATTTACGTTGCAAAATTAGTTGAGTTGCCCGTAAGAAAATTAGTTGTCTACGCAAAACAACATACATCTTTTCCAATTAAAAAATATACAGATCGTGGTGCTTCGATCGCAACACTTAAGATTTTTCGCACGACTTGTACCATTCCTGAAGAAAAATAACTACCGCATGCTGAAAAATATGACATGCATGCTGCTGCGCGCTAAACAACCCCGTCAAGACTAGCCTGTGAACAGGCTCTTTGGTCGGGGAGGGAGCTAAGAAAAGGAAAGAGTGAAGAAAACAGAGGGCGAGAACGAGTGGAGAGACGGGAATCTTCTTCCCCAGCCTACGCTCGGCTCGGTCCGTTCGCCGCGTTGGCTTCGCTCGCCGATTTATTTCCGCGCTTTTTCCCCACTGCGAAGTCTGTTCACCGGGTTACGTCAAACACGACCCTTGTTTCCATTTATTCTCCCTTGAGCCAAATTTGTCACTATAAAGGTACGCAAAAGCTATCGCTAAACGACTGAAAATTAAGGACTGCCTAACATAAAACAACTTACCACTAAAATTGCAACAGTTTCCGAAATTGTTCAATTTTGAAAAAGGTAAGCGAGCAAATATCCTGAACTTCCCACCGCCCCCCCTCACTCGTTGTTTGTATTTTGACTCACCCTGCGGGTTCGTCAAAATACAGCACAACTCGTAAAAATATACGGCAATACTTCACACCGAAACGTTTAATAAGATATATGTATTGTATTGTATTGTATCGCATTATATTGTCTGGTAACCAGAGAACGAAGGAGTGGAGCTCAAAAGTTGTAAAGGTGAAGAAGAAGTATGAATACATGCCAATGTTATTGGCCAGGATCATGGGCTTACGAAATGAAGATCATGGTGCAGTAGCAAGGCAGGTGTCTTTAAATGCAAGTGACCCTGCACTTATTGCGGCGAATATTCCCGAAAAGCCATCACCCCCATCTAAAGAGCTTTTCCAGAGTCCAAAGAGTACTTTCACAAAAAGCGGTGAAGTGGAGAAAAGTGTCAGGTTGTACTACAACCAATTTTGTGCAGTTTTCTGGATCAGGTGACCATTGAAAGTCAAACTAACACAGACATTGCTAGTGTACTTCTTTCCTAACCTGGTACACTGAAACGCTTTCTACATATCTCTCATGCGCTCTATAGACATGGATTTCCAGCCATGTCAGTATGCAAAAAAACAAAAACAAAAACAAAAACTATACTCTGCTTCAAGATTTTGCTTTCCTCTGTATTACGAACTATTCACGTACAGGTAGAGTTTTCTTTCATGATAACATTTTTCTGTTACTACTTTCGAAGTTGAAAAACTGTGGTGTTCCAAGTACAGCTAGCAGTAGGTCCTTTGACTCTCCTCAAATTTTACACCTGGGCTATGATGTTGTGATGAATTTTCAGTATCATATTAGCATTGTTGAAGTTAGAAATCTCAAGTATCCCAAGTGCATTCATTAGTAAGGCGGTAAGGCGTCCTTTGATTTGCATGTGTTAGTACCAGATTATATTTTAGGGAGGACCAGTATTGCCATTAGCATAGTTTCATTAATGCAAAAAGAAAACAAGGCTGAATTTCTGATCATCAAAACTGTTTAAATTAATTATGCTATTTATAGAGGAGTACTTGTACGAAATAAACTAGTGTTGAAAGTGACTGGGTTGCATATAATTTGTTGGTATTTGTTTTCTGGCTTTGTATTTCGTGTATATAGAGCAATTTCAACCGAGTGTCGAAAGTAATTAGCAATTGCTTTGTTTTAGCGTTTGCTACGCTAGATGATTGGTTAGCAAGCAAACCTCTCGCCACTTTCTCAGAACCTATGGGAAGCAAAACCAAAACCAATCACAACTTCCTGGCACGCGTTTTCCCGCGCTTCACGCCGCTTCTGTTAATTACTTTGAGTTCTGATTGGGTTGTTCCCCTATTTACGTCGTTCCTGATTGGCTGGAGTAATTACTTTGGCTGTGGTTTTACAACACTCAACTGGAAACCGCTCTAAGATTGACTAACATAATTTTCCAGAATGGCTTACGTGTAAAAAGTAGAAATTCCTCAGAGGAAGATGGTTGTCCTGTATCTTCTTCACATATAGTACGAAATTTACATTGCTACATTCTGGCGTCAAGATTAGCCAGCACTCTGTTGCTGTGTTTCAGTGAACTAAAATAAAACTCTTTGCCCAAGTCTTGATATAAAATGTTATTTAAACAGCACTTGCTTTCAGCACTGATAGCTTTCAAGTGTATATTATAAACAAAAAAGCTGAAAAAACAGTAGTACCAAAAGCAGTAGCATCTATATAGCCTGTAGATGCCAGGAAACAGTATGTATTACCTTAAACATTGTTATTGAGCACGGCAATTAATTTACAGTTTAATTAAATCAAAATGGACGCAACCCTCTTAAGTTTTACTTTACTTAAAAGTAAAAGAAGTAAACGGCTGAAAAACTTTAAAATTGTTTTTTTTTTCAGTATCTGTTTTTCTCTCCTTACAACTTGGTCTTTTATAACTTAAATTTGTTGGGAAATAAAGAAAATATAGAAAGATTTAGCATCACGTCTACCGTAAACGCAGCAGCAGAAGTAACCACGTGATCATGACTTTCCAACCGAGGAAGGAGGGTGTGTGTGTGTGTGTGTGTGTGTGTGTGTGTGGGTTCCTGCTGGAACGCTGTTGTTTTCTTCATTATTGTCGCCGCTAATCACCACTCAAAAGCGAGTTGTCTGCAAAACGACTAGCTGTCAAAATTATCCACATTGCCGAGGCTCGAAGAGGAAGTTCCTGTTGATTTTTTTCGCCAGCATGGAAAAAAAACCACACCCACAGAAACAAGAAACAGGAGCAAAAAAATTAACGACTGCTCGCAGTCTCAGAACTCCACAGCTAGACTGAAAAGAAGGGAATGATCTCAAGAGCCTAAAATCTCTCCATAAAGCCAAGTTGAACGCACGAAATATTACTTACTGCTTCTAGCATAACCACGAGTTAGCGGTTTTGATAACTAAATTATACCGTTCTGTCTGATTTAAGGAAATGCATTTTGCCAAAGATCGGATAGTAAAAATTGTACACATTAAATATTAAAAAGTGTATTTTTAGTCCTCTTTGTCCCCCCTTTTCATATTATCACTGCTGCTGTTTCTAATACAACTATGTGAGTGCTTGTAATGATGGAACTGTGCATTATGTGATGAAATAATACCCAAAAATGCTATTTTCAGTATGTATTACGTGTAATTTTCTGGAACTACGCCATTCCCCATGGGTCACCCCTTAATATAGGATTGTCTTTTGGAACTGATCCATAGCACTTTACTTTACATTGCGTCTTAGCAGCAGCGGTGTTACATTGATTTCTAAAAGCCGTGTTTGTCACGTCCGGGTGATCTGGAACTGAGGATAACAATTCTGAACTCTACCTCGACACAGGTCATCAAAAAACACGGCCACCGTGTAGGATGGAAAAACGAAAACGAATGTGGACTCTACTTTTACATAAACCAACGATAACGCGACCGTGGTGAAGGGGTGAAAGAAAAGAAACGGTTTAATTTGGCAGGAAAAATGACAAGCGATCGAGATGTCGGGCATAAAATCTTCCCAGAATATACAGAATATACACTTCTCGTTCTCCATGAAGAGATATCAGCAACATTCAACGATCGCCTTTACATACTTTTGCCTTTAAAATACTTTCCTGTCATTCTCAAAAGACATACCAGTCATTCAAAATTACTCACACACACACACACATACACACACACACACACACACACACACACACACACACACACACACACACACACACAAAAGTTATAAAATCACTCTCAAACCGCTAATATAACTGCGTTACTGGTTACTTGCCGCAAAGATACTCTTAACCTCCATTAATGCCACTATCCTTAGCCAGTAGCTACTTATCTACTTCTGAAAGCACTGATAAATCACTACAATCTCCTCAAGGCTGTCTCCTTCTATTTATACCATTTTCGGGAGCATTACTGAAATGTTTCGAGAAGCTCGTTATACAACGTCTATTTAAGTTGCTGAAATGTTTTAAGGCAAATGAAAGCGATTTCCTACAATGTAACTGTAAAGCTATTTGTTTAAATCCGGGCGTAGATTCGCTTACCCCAAAAGGTGATGGAAGTCAGTTTTTTACTAATTTTCCGGGACATTAATATTTTGGTGCCTTTCATCCGTTTTAAAATTGCGTGCACTCTGTGACCAAACTGGATTGTTAAAATGCATTTGAAAGAAATTGAGTGTTGTTGTGTACAGCCCACTGAACTTTTAGAGGGAACTACGGACATTGAGGTTGCAAAGTAAACCAAGGAAAAAAATTGTTTCTAGTCTACAGATCTAACACACTCCATGACGTCATGCCCTAGACAGTCTAACGCTTCCTCAATCAACCACGCATCACCAGCCCTTTAACGATAACATAGCACGGACGAACCTCGAAAGAAGAAGCCGTGCGTGCTACTATGGATCTCGGTGTATTACTGTTTTCGAGACTAAATTCTCAAGCAGTTTGAAGTAGACACTCGAGATAACAATCATTTGTGATAAGGCGAAACACCCCTGAACAAGATATAAATGGAATCGATTATTGTTTGCTCCAAGCAGTTCCTTTTCAGTCTACTATATTTGCTTAATAGTGCAGTAAACTGTGAAAACCGCAAGTGGATAACATGTCCGGTACTCAGTTCTTCCGTTGATCTTGCGGTGTCAATCACTTTCTGTTACCGGTCAGTGGATTCTGCTGGAACAAATTTTTGCAGTTTTATTCTCGGTGAACAAAACCGCCAAAATTCCGAACATTATTTTAATACTTCAGTGATGAGCTGCGTATTTTCATTTGTTTTGTGATGACTGCTTTGTTTTTCCTATTATAATATGAATTAGGCATGGGCAAAAAATTTGGAAGAGTACTTTAAAAGATTGTTTAGTTGATTGCCTTTTTCAAAAACAGAGCGATCCTGGAAACCAAATTTTGCAATTGTTTGCCGTTTGCTTTTTATTTTCAAATGTTAAACGGTGTCTGTCAGTTACTTTTACATTAAATGGGCACGATTAAAGCTATAAACTTAAAGGACCAATATCCGGTTACTGCGCATGCTCCAAACTTTGATTTCCTGACAGGATGTCGCGAATTCAAAAGACGCGAGAAGTGATATAGAACCTTCAAAAATCCGTTTGTAGCCTGTTCCAGGCGTTCAGATAGTGGAGTGCGAGCGAAAAAGAAAGCGAGCGAAAGAGCGGGAAAAAAAGAGGGAAGACTGGGGAAGAGGACGATGTGCAACGAATGTATTCAATATCTTGATGATTGGAAATGTTTTTCTTAAGAGAAAAGAATAATTCGTTTTAGTCCGAAGGGTGGACGTGACATCCGTTTGGTTGCTGATGTGACGTTGTTTGGTTGCTATGTCATGCTATACAATTTGCATTTTGTGGCTTATTGATTTCTAAAGCCCAGAGATCGCTTGGGAAGCCTTTTCTGTTTCCTAAGGGACGCTGGAAACAGCTTTTCAGAGATATTCGTTCATCCCCTTAACATTGTAGAAAACATTTGCGACCTCAAACTGAAGACCTGGTCAGAAGCGGACCGTTAATGTCTTCTTGCGGTGTAAATCTCTTTCATTTCATACTTACATGAGTTTTTTGCAGAGTCTGAGCATAATAGTTTAATAACAAAATAAAAAGGGAAAAAATAAGAAAACATCGCGAGACACCAGCTTTAAAGTAATAATTATAAGCTTCATCTTTGTTTGCTGCGAATTTGTCACAGTTTAATGCCTTATAAAGACCTCCCCCGCCTTGCATAGAGTAGTTGTGTTTAAACTAATGGTGAATAAAATGCAAAAGATTTAGGGGCATTTCGCGTGATTGAGTGAATTGTGATTTTTCTTTGCTTATCTGAAAGAATATATTGAACTAGGCGTGGTTCTAAAGGCGGTCAGGTCTGAAATAGTAAATGTTAAAATTCACTTAAAGCCACATCTGAGTATGAAAAAATAAATAAATAAAAAGAAAGAAAGAAAAGAAAAGACGCGCTTGGGTGGAATTAAAACTATGATTTTCCTCTCTTGGAATAATACCTACAAAATTCCGAAAATTATTTTACTGCTTTAGCGTTGAGATGTGTAGTTTCAACTAGATGCGTCAGTAATATCTAATACAATAAATTGGAGATATATGAAAACATGTTAGAATATTAAAAACGCCATTAAGATCTTAAGAAAGTAGGCAAAGGGCGTTTTTCTAAGGAAATTTTTAGAGCGAAATGCGGCGCACACGTCAAAGCAATTCTTAGCTCATAGATTTCAGAATAGTCTCCGACCCCCAGTTTTAAGTTTTCTTCAAGGATGGTGCAGGGCCCAGGGAAAAAAACGGAAATAAAAGATGCGATAAGAAGACAAAGACCTCTCGTAGTCTTATTTCAGAAAATTTTTAAAGAACTTCACCGACAGGATGCGTATTTCAAATTGATATAATTAATGTTGATTTGAACAGGTGTTTGAGAACGTTTCGAACAGAAAAGAAAAATACAGAGATGCCAACAAGAACGCAAAGCAAACAGAAAAGGCAGTGCAAAAATACTAATTAAAAAATAAAATATAATGTGGTTTGTTAAATCTTCGTGAAATCGTCCAAGTTTTGTAGTTTGTACTTGCAAATTATCAACTTTCCACATATATATACTTCAAATGAAGGGACACTAAGTAATCACGTTACAAACAGTCATTTTTTTTTTTCAGCCTTTGGCTGCAATTTACTGATGTTAGTGGCAACCAGGAAACAGCATATGTGTACTCATTGCGTTGAAAACACAGGTGCTGCTGCTTTTAAAATTAAACTAAACCGAACCAAGGTCGGGAGTGTGACAAGACTAACGAGTGACAATTACAAGGAAACGAGTGGGATTCAAGCGATTGCTATCTGCATCCCAACATATTTAGAGTTATTATAGTATAGTAACACTAAATTCTTGAAATTTTTAAAATGATCCAATCTCATTAACTCGAGGCGTGGTGTTCACTTCCAAGAAGCATCTAACTTGGCCCCATCTAAAACTTCACCCTGAGCCACTGAAAGCAATGGTCACACACCACAACTCAGCGGGATGGGCAGTCCCTAACGCATACGCACAGCCATATCACCCGGGTAGTGGCAACCATGGACAGCAGTGTTCGTCCTCGTTAGTACTCAGCAGCGTGGCGTAGCCAGGCGTAAGGTTCTGACAAAAAACTTGCCATTGACCTCACCGACTATTGCTGAGGCGAGAGTAAAAGCACTCCTTTAAGCGCCAGCCTGATATAGCAAACAACTCAACGGTTCACCTAGGATAGCAAACAGTTATCAGGATTTCATTCACACACCGTAGTAATCGGGACTAATACACCCGTAGCAGACGAGAAAATTCGACGGGCTGTAACCTATGCCTTTTCGCCCACAATTAAGTTTACAATGTCCGATTTTGAGGTCGCGTTGTGTCACGCTGCTTCCGCTGTTTTATAATAAAGTTAGTCATCCGTGGCAATGTGGGGGAGTCCTTTATTATTGCCATTAAACCTTGCCAAATTATCGGTAACAGTTTATTTTAAAACAGCAGACAAGGTTTTACAGAGCCTCGAATCCGTTAATGAAACTTTGTCTGCTGCGATAGATGTATTTCTTCGTTGCTTTCAGCTTTTACACTTCTTCAGTTATAGAATGATATGTTAGTCTTGCTTCGACGGTCATGCATGAAGGGTGGTCTAAGTCAATCAGTCATTTCAATAGAGTCAGCTCGCAGTTCACTGTCACCGTACAAAAGCAACTATCAACAACATACATCTAGCTTTTCGTTATCTTGCATATTTAATAGTCTATTGCATTAGGTATAATTCTTGAATAGAATATTCTCGAAGTGGGAGATTTGATCCACCCATCGCAAGTAACAACTTTATTACCTTGATATTTTTGCACGTTATTTGAAAACAGCATTTTAGTATTGAATTTAAATTAAGATGTCGATTAAATGTGCAAATAATGAAGAAAAGATTACTTACACCGCTAATATTTATATTATGTCAACGTTTGTTTAACAAGGATGCTATATTGGTCATATTGATTTGAAAGACTGTATAAATTATTAGCAGCATGAACAGTTTTTGCTTTCTAGGATCAGTCTTGAATGCGAAAAGTTCCTACTTAAGTAATTGAGGAGTTGTCGAAGTCAATGAATGTATACGGTCTGGTGTCCATACATTGTTTACAGTTGATTTCAATTCACATTATTATGACAAGACACCTGCTCATGAGCAGGTCTAATTTGCTACTGTTTGTTAGTCCACGGGTAAACACAGACAAGACGCGGCTTAGCCATAAAGGGCGGTTAGATAATTGAAATCGCTCGCGATTTGAACCTCCGGTTCAGACCGCAACTTTCAAGATTACAATTTGCTGGATTTCGGCCTTCTTTCTTTTTAACACAGTTCAGTCATTAAATGTTTTGGGTTTTAGACTTCACGGTAGTCTCTTTTAGGTAGCCGTTTTAATAAGTCTCTGTTGCAATTGAATTAAGTCTCACGTCCCGCCGCTCCATTTAGCTGAGTGTTTGCCAATACGTGGCAATGCGGGGGCGAGTCATCTACTAAGGTATTAATCTGTGATAAATCATAAGTACGCGGTCTTCAAAATTTGTGTTTGGCGATTAATGCACGCTCATCTTCATTATCTCTCGCTCTTATTATTTATTTATTTATTTATTTTAAATAATGATTACTTCAAAGTATATGAAGATATTCTCTACCCTTCAAGAGCCATGTGGGCGGCGGGTTACTAGTTTCGAAGTTGTTTCCGTTTTATGTTAGCGTGTTTGAGTAAAAGCAGCTTAAGGCATGAGATTAATTTAAGGCGTGTTCGCTATATAGACAGGCAATTAGGTGTTTCCGTTAAATTTCCGTGGTGAAATCAAAGTTTTGCCTTAAGCATCGCAACCACGAAGTGTTTCAACATGCTTTTTTTCGAGCTATCCACCCCAGTAGAACCACGCCCATTCCAGTTTCATAGTCTAACGTGTTTTCTATTAAGCCAATTTGTTCGGTTTAAAGCTCTGATTTCTATTAAACGTTCATCACCGAAACGTTCATCATCGCTGAACGTTTGAAAACAGACAGCTAACTGTTAAAAGAAATCGCTTTACAAAAAAGCAGCCTATTAACTGAATAATCAAATATCTTTGACGTTCCCGCGGCTTCCAAAGTTTGTTCACTCACGGCCTTATTCATCCATTTTCTTACTGGGAAAAAATGTACGGAGTTATCACAAAACAATTAGAAATACGTAGCTTAATGATAAAGTATTAAAACAATTTTCGGAATTTTGGTTTGGATTGCACACGTGCTGCCTAGACCATGCCAACGCTTGTCAAGTGCAGTATAACCATCCGGTAGATGTGACACGCTCCCTCCACTGGTTTTATTTAGTATCAAACAAAGGTCATCCATGCATGGGAATGCGGGGGAGCCATTTACTAAGCAATTTAACGACGATAAATTTATGATTCAAGAGTTTGTACGTCCACTTGAGCAAGAAATGTAGAATCATTTTTTCAAGCGATTAATACAATTTAGTAGTTTTTCTTCTTTTTTTTTGGCATTTACAGATATTTTTCTGTTAAAAAGCCAAGTCAAAAAAAGCAAACATGTTGCTTTGTCAAAGCTTTTCCGGTTTCCCTTTCAACACTTTAAAACTTTTCCTTAGTACAGATCAGGTTTCCCTGCGAAACGGCCAAGTAATGATATTTGAAAAAAAAAAAATGAAAGTTACACGAGAAGAAAAATGATTGACCGGTTACAAGAAGGGAGTACAACGCGAAGACTGAGTGCCGAAAAAAGGTTATCTGTTTGCGCTCTTAGTAGTTTGCTTCGCTATTATATGTCATTTATATGTTGTTCGGAGGCATATGTTTCATGGTTGCAAAGGAGATTCATTTTGCATCCCCTGCTGGCTTCACAAACAGTAGTATCAGGGATCAATAGAGCTCTTCGTCTAACCACGGATGATTTATCTGGAGCGTGTGCTAGACTCGGAGGAAGAATATTCGGAAAAAACAATTGAACATCCACTATCGTCGAGCCTGGGTTCGTTACGTTCTAAGTGGCGAAGGGT
Source organism: Siderastrea siderea (assembly GCA_964030785.1). NCBI lineage: Eukaryota > Metazoa > Cnidaria > Anthozoa > Scleractinia > Rhizangiidae > Siderastrea > Siderastrea siderea. The sequence goes on along the minus strand of OZ034971.1, from coordinate 24,533,216 downwards.
GGTTGATTCCTCGAGGAAATAGTTAGTCGTTCAGGACATAAAGTAAGAGCTGGGTGCGTTCGATCTATAGACTAGCAAAAGGGTCTTTCTGTTACACTTACCTAGCGAAATCAATTTCAGTTGTCTCTGTGCCTGGTGAATGGGCTACTGAAAACAATACTCCACTTCTTTTAATAATATGGTTTGATAATTTAGCTTGATCACCGGCAGTAGTTATATTTTGGTAGTTATAATTTATATTTAGTTTAGAGTTCGCTGTTTTTTAAAATTTAGTTTCGTTTGTAAATTTAAGGTCTGATGTCTTTAACCGTGTTTAAATAAAGTTAAATGAATGAATGAATGAATAAATGAATGAATGAATGAATGAATGAATGAATGAATGAATGAATGAATGAATGAATGAATGAATGAATGAATGAATGAATGAATGAATGAATGAATGAATGAATGAATGAATGAATGAATGAATGAATGAATGAATGAATGAATGAATGAACACAGCTTTATAATGACCCCCGAAGCACCAATAATTAAGGTCCGAGAAAACTAGGGTATTTCAACTAAAAGTGACATTTATTGCTGTTTTGTGGTTAGCGACAACAATGACACAAATTTTACGCCGGGATTTGGGGCCAATACGTTTGCAGTTACCTTGTAGGAAATCGATTTCGTTAGCGCCAAAACATGCGAACCCGGCATCAATGAATGAATGAATGAATGAATGAATGAATGAATGAATGAATGAATGAATGAATGAATGAATGAATGAATGAATGAATGAATGAACACAGCTTTATAATGACCCCCGAAGCACCAATAATTAAGGTCCGAGAAAACTAGGGTATTTCAAATAAAAGTGACATTTATTGCTGTTTTGTGGTTAGCGACAACAATGACACAAATTTTACGCCGGGATTTGGGGCAAATACGTTTGCAGTTACCTTGTAGGAAATCGATTTCGTTAGCGCCAAAACATGCGAACCCGGCATTACGGTAGACTACCCCTTTCCCCTCCCTTTCGGCGCCTGCCATTCAGGCTACTTATTAGGCGTTGTATAGCGAAATTCTGCAAATAGTTGAGAAATGCTCCTGAAATGGTATAAATAAAGGTAGCCACCTTTGACTGAGCACATTGTAGTGACTGATCAGTTCTTTCTGAAGTATATAACTACTAGCTGAAGACAGTAGCATTTATGGAGAAGAAGCGTATCTTTGCAGTAAGTCACTCTTTAATGCAGTTACTTAGCTCCTTAAGAAGGATTTAACATTTTGCTTGTATCCTTGGTAACTTTGAAGTCTCATTTGACTTTATAGATTGATTGTAAAAGTATATTGAAAGGAGAACTATACTCTCTCTCTCTCTCTCTCTCTCTCTCTCTCTCTCTCTCTCTCCTCTCTCTCTTTCTCTTTCTCTCTCTCCCCCTTATTTTCTTTTATTTTAACCTATTAAAGTTTTTTTAAATCGATCTTTTCGTCATGCTCTTGATAGTTTGATTACAAGTAGAGTCTACATCGATGTTCTTTCCTTTTGTGCTAGACTGTGGCCGTGTTTTTTATGCTCTGTGTACAAGTAGAGTCCACGTTCGTCAGGCTCAGTTCCCTGTATAGAAGATACAACTGCAGTGGTGGAAATCTGATCAAAATTTATACTGATCCATGTAGTATCACTGCGAAGAGCCAATGTGAAGTAAAGTGCGATGGATCAGGTACAGATAATTTTACAAGTGAGGTAGAAACTATTCCATGCTATTCTTAGAACGGTTCAATTGTCTTAGTTTAATAAATGCATTAATCAGAATTTTTTTATTGTTGTATGTTACATGTTGCATTCAACACATTCAATGTTCCAGTCTTGTAATGCAGTCATAATTCGCTCCCCCTTTAGAAAACCGAACAATACGAAATATATACATTGCTTTTGATAAGGGACAGGTACATAATTAATTGAACGTGATTTTTACTCTTATGAAGATCAGAAGCCTGCGAACTATTACAGTTTTGGTTGTTTCTATAAGTTGGTGAAAATTTTGAGCAGATGTAGAAGTTCCTTGGCCGTGCTTTTGTGACTTATTTGCGTATTATTTATTTATATATATTTTTATTAATATTTATTTCTTTATCTTTTAAGAATTTAAGATCGTACCAGGTACTGGAGACAGGAAGTGCATTCAATTCGAGATGAATGGTCAGAAATACGGACTTAAGGTCATCAACGGGACAAAACCAGTTAAACAGGTCTTTGAGGAGGTGAGTAAAAAACAATCAGATCTTAACGACTGAAGAATTCTGACGACTGGTCACCTCAACCCATGAATTTCGGCTCATGGAGAAGCCTCATATGACACCAGCTAATTTTACCCTTTTTTTTTGGCCTTCTTACGCCACAATTAACTTTCACCAACGTGGTGGCCGGTAAATCAGCGCTTGGCAATATTTACTGAGATAGATTTGACTTCGTTAATTTAGCAGAAACGTCGAGTTTGACTTTTTATGACTATATACGAACGTCAACATAAAGCGGAATTAGATAGTGATAAACAGGTGTTACCGGGTAACAATGTATGTCGAGAATGCTACTTCACGGAAAAGTAGCTAAAAATGAGCTCTTCCGTACAGTAGTATGGTGATCTGAGTGATCTGAGGGGGGTTTCTTGAAACTCCAAGAGTAATTAGTTCAAGTACTCACTCAAGTTTTTTTCTCGAATGAGAATGAAAAGCAACATTTTGCTTTAAGATTTTTTTTTCTCCGCAAGCCAATGATCAGTGAAATGAACCAACGTGTGTATATCATGGCAGCCCTTATTCCCCTGACCCTGATGGAAGTGAATGTGACTTAGCTAGATGTGAATAAAATCATTAATTATATGCTTTCTCCCGGCAATCTTTAATTGTAACTTTTTCAGCGAACAATGCCCCACAAAATAATGACCCTGGTAAATGCTCCAATTAATCCTTGTTGGGCTAGTCTTTTCGGAGGCAGCGTGGCCGAGTGGTAGGCGCGTTAGACTCGCAACCCCTAGGTCCCGAGTTCGAGTCCCTTTCCGACCACCAGCTGGATTTGTTTCTCGGTACCGAGTTGAACTCCTCAGCCACGCTTGTAAATAACCAACTGGTTTGCCTCCCGCCACTTGGGACTCTTAACCTCCTTTATTGGTCTATCTGGCTTTAATGATCTGTTGCACTTACAGACGCAGAATTGCAGTAACGCTAGTGATGACTTCCTCTTCAAGGAGCATACTATAATACATGGCAAAATAGCCTACGCCTACGAGCACACGGTTAACAAGATGTGCCTAACTGGCATTTGTGATGGAAACCTCACACTAGATGCTACCAGTGACCCAATGAATGGCCGTAAATGCCGATTTAGAAAGATACATGAGCGTAAGCCATGAACTATACGAGCCAGTGGTTTTTTGGGAAGAGGAAAAACCTGCTTTAATTGTCAGACACCGTGCACATCATAATGGACAGAAAAATAAAACTGACAGATATACTCTAAAATCTCTTCATCAATAAAAGATACGTTGAATATGAATAAACGGAACGGAGTAACAAGCCTGCTGTGCTGTTTTCCCAGAATTCCTTAATGTTGCATCGTTCATGGTTTATACTTTTAACCAACATCTTTTCAATCAGGTGTGCATAACTGAGCTAAATTAAACGAACATTAACCACCCAATCATTAGTTTGTAGTGCAGGATTAGTTTGGGCAAACGACACTCCATCTTGCTGCCAGTCATGGGATGCGAAGATTCGAGGCCAAAACAGGTAACTTAGGCGGTATCCTTTGTCGTTTCTGAAACTAAACAGGGAGACAAATTTAGCATTCAGTCACCAAATAAATTAACCAAAATTTAGAATACGTTTGAGTAACATGTCATCAAGATTATTGTATTGTATTGTATTGTATTGTATTGTTTTGTATTGTATTGTATTGTATTGTATTGTATTGTATTGTATGGTAAAAAACTTTCTGCGTTGTTCATGATAACAAAGGTCCTGTTAGAATCTTAGTGAAGAGAGTAATTTTTACTTAGTTAATTTAAGACTATGGGTATTTTTCTCTATGTATTTTTAGCGTAGTTTGTATCAAATGCTCATTTAGGATGAAGCTCTAAACGGCACTGAATTAACAATTTTGATTCACTAATTAATTGATTTCTTGACTAGCTTATTGAGAGTGATTGATCAGTTAACTGATTGATCTGATGATCGCCTTATTCAGTAAGTAATTAATAATTGTATTTTGAAATTAATTGAATAATCGACGCTTTGATTGAATGGTTTGTTGAATACAGAAATAAAAAAATCTGAGCATTATTTTGTGCAGTGTGTAAAAAGCAGGAGTTTTCACAGTACAAGTAATAAAGATCCCTAATTCATCGTTTTTATTATGGGAAAAAAGTGCAGTCTTCACAAAACGACTGACAATATTCGCAGCACGTCACTGCTGGAAGCAGTGGAAGCCAATGATCAGCGAAATGAATCAATGTGGGACCACAGGCTTACCATCCTCCGTTTGTGTTTCGGACCTGTGCTAGCTGTATGTTAGTGGCCGCTTCGGTTGGGTACAAAAGATTTTGTGAATTCGTTAATTTCGGCTTTTTGAACGGATGAAAGTCAAATAAAAACGCTGAGAAACATGAACACTGTGTTAATGCACAAATTGTAGCAAATAGTATTCTATTTACACCGGTCTTACCCGCATTCCTTTAAGTTATGGGAAATCTGGCAGCCACATGAGTGAAATATACATGACCAGGCAACTACAGAAAACACCACCCCAAAACTCAAAAGCACCCAGAACTCAAAACACACCAAACCCAAAAGCACCCAAACTGCGAGATACCCAAACTCAAAAATGAATCCAAGCTCAAAAACAAGGCACGCGGGGCCTAGCACAAAGGCCCAAAATTAGAAACAAAAATTTAATTCCGTAAAACGAAGAGATGGCACAAGACCAAGAAAAAAGCCGAAAAAATCCTGAAACAAAGGGTGGGTGAAGCCTTTTGGGCCTTCTAAACAGGCAATGACGATGGCAAGTGCAAAGTGAAACGCCACGAGGAACAGACTGATACATTAAAAAATTTGTCTTGCGTACCGGAAAAGAAGCGCTGTAATAGTAAATTAAGCGAAGCTTAAGGAAACAGCAAAAAAAAACACTACGAGAACCAAAATAAAACCCGATAAATCCTGTGAAAGAGCAGAAGCCTTTAGGGCCTGCTCAAAATAAAAACAATGAAAGGAATATAAAAATATGTAAAAGGAAGAAAATAAAAGCAAATTACAAACTCGCAAGAGAGCAGAAGCCTTTTGGGCCTGCTCAAATAGAAAACAAATTAAAGTATATGCAAACAACCAACGAGTACGCAACGAGGAACAAAATCCTTTTGGGCCAGCCCTGCTGAAATAAAAGCAAACAAAGGCCTATGCAAACTACAAACAAATACGTCACGCGGAACAAAATAAAAGCCAATTTCATATCGAAAGAGAGCAGAAGTCTTTTAGGCCTGTTAAAGTAAGAACAAACAATGGCACATGCAGGCAACAAATCGTAACGAGGAACAAAACAAAAGCCAATTAATCTCGTGACAAAGCAGAAATCCTTTGGGCCTGCAACAGCAGAAGCAAATAACAACATCTGATGCCGGAAAGTATGTGAAATAAACATCGGCCATGAACCAAAAATTATAAAACTTCTAATGCTGGAATATTAAACTAAACACCGGCCATGAGGCAACAATTTATAAAAATTATAAAACATGGAACCACTGCCATTCGGTACAAGCTCGACAGAGTCAGGAAACAAAAATTACCGTGAAACAACTTCTGCTCTGGAGCCACATAACATACCGACAAGGCCAGGGAACAATAGATTTAGCGAAATTAAGCCCCTGCCACTAGTACACGCTCGACAGAGTCAGGAAACCAAAAAATTACCCTGAAACAACTTCTGCTCTGGAGCCACGTAACATACTGACACGACTAGTCAGGAAACAAAAATTGCTGTGAAACAACTTCTGCTCTGGAGCCACACGACATACTGACAAGGCTAGCGAGGAACAATAAATTTAGCGAAATTGAGCCCCTGTTGCTAGCATACGCTCGACATAGCCAGGAAACAAAAATTGCCGTGAAACAACTTCTGCTCTGGAGCCACACTACATACTGACAAGGCTAGCGAGGAGCAATAAATTTAGCGAAGTTAAGCCCCTGTTGCTAGCATACGCTCGACAGAGTCAGGAAACAAAAATTGCCGTGAAACAACTTCTGCTCTGGAGCCACACAACATACTGACAAGCCAGCGAGGAGCAATAAATTTAGCGAAATTGAGGTCCTGTTGCTAGCATGCGCTCGACAGAGTCAGGAAACAAAAATTGCCGTGAAACAACTTCTGCTCTGGAGCCACACTACATACTGACAAGGCTAGCGAGGAGCAATAAATTTAGCGAAGTTAAGCCCCTGTTGCTAGCATACGCTCGACAGAGTCAGGAAACAAAAATTGCCGTGAAACAACTTCTGCTCTGGAGCCACACAACATACTGACAAGCCAGCGAGGAGCAATAAATTTAGCGAAATTGAGGTCCTGTTGCTAGCATGCGCTCGACAGAGTCAGGAAACAAAAATTGCCGTGAAACAACTTCTGCTCTGGAGCCACATAACATACTGACAAGGCCGGGGAACAATAGATTTAGCGAAATAAAGCCCCTGCCACTAGTACACGCTCGACAGAGTCAGGAAACCAAAAAATTGCCCTGAAACAACTTCTGCTCTGGAGCCACGTAACATACTGACGCGACAAGCGAGGAGCAATAAATTTAGCGAAATTGAACCCCTGTTGCTAGCGCATGTTCGACAGAGTCAGGAAACAAAACTTGCCGTAAAACAAAACTTCTACCGTATGTCTCTCTTATACTCGCTTGGGTAAGACCGCTGTAAATAGTAAAATTTATTTTACCATTTTAATTTATTTCATCACCATATTGTTGTGCTGCCATGCGTGGCTGCACGCGGGTGTTTCAACTGGATTCCTTCATGTGCCAAACAGGCCGCTTGCATTCTTGAGATGCCTTTGAGTAGGCAACTTGTAAAGATCATTGGTAGAAACAAATTTTCCATCAGATTCGAAAGTTTGTGCTGGATTTTAAGGGTAAGTCCGCGGACTCGAAAGAGTCAAAATCAGGCCAAAGCAAACTACAAAGACTGTTCTTTCGGAAACCGGGATTCTTTTGTCAAAGGCACGAGGTTAAGTGTATTAATTTTGGCGAAATCCCAAGCCGGTCGATAATTTGAGGCTCTTGAAGTTGCAAGCCTTGTGAGTATATATATACATTTATAGAGTAGGTCCAAACTTCAAGTTTCCAAACCGCCTCCCGGAGCTTTAAACCGACAAACTAAGCCCATAATAACAAACATTAACACAGTGTTCATGTTTCTCAGCGTTTTTATTTGACTTTCATCCGTTCAAAAAGCCGAAATTATCGAATTCACAAAATCTTTTGTACACAACCGAAGCGGCCATTAATATACGGCAAGCACAGGTCCGCAACACAAACGTAGGATGGTAAGCCTGCGGTGTGACATCAAGGCAGCCCTTAACTGAATGTGACTCAGCTGGATGTGAATAAAATCATCAATTATATGCTTTCTCCCGGCACAGTTTAATTTCTTTTGTTTCCTTTTTAAGCAAACATTGGCTGGCAAAAAATGCCCCTTGTAAATTTCCCAATAAATCCTTGTGGGATTAGTCTTTACGGGGGCAGTGTGTCCGAGTGGTAGGCGCGTTGGAGTCGCCGAACCCGGAGGTCCCGAGTTCGAGTCCCGCTCCGAGGTCACAGATTGCACATTTGCGACCGTGAATTTCGAGCCCTGAATTGCAGTAATACACTTACCACCGCAGTAGCCTAGTTTCTGCTTTCCAAGTTTTTTTCTGTGTTAGCGTTAAAGTCGGATGCGGGCTTGATTGACGAAGTGGTGTAAGACAAATAACATGAAGTTAAGGTTTGGTTTAAAGACTGGCAGTAGATGATTTCGTCAAAATTTACGTTGCAAAATTAGTTGAGTTGCCCGTAAGAAAATTAGTTGTCTACGCAAAACAACATACATCTTTTCCAATTAAAAAATATACAGACCGTGGTGCTTCAATCGCAACACTTAAGATTTTTCGCACGACTTGTACCATTCCTGAAGAAAAATAACTACCGCATGCTGAAAAATATGACATGCATGCTGCTGCGCACTAAACAACCCCGTCAAGACTAGCCTGTGAACAGGCTCTTTGGTCGGGGAGGGAGCTAAGAAAAGGAAAGAGTGAAGAAAACAAAGGGCGAGAACGAGTGCAGAGACGGGAGTCCTCTTCCCCAGTCTACGCTCGGCTCGGTCCGTTCGCCGGGTTGGCTTCGCTCGCCGATTTATTTCCGCGCTTTTTCCCCGCTGCGAAGTCTGTTCACCGGGTTACGTCAAACACGACCCTTCTTTGCATTTATTCTCCCTTGAGCCAAATTTGTCACTTTAAAGGTACGCAAAAGCTATCGCTAAACGACTGAAAATTAAGGAATGCCTAACATAAAACAACTTACCACTAAAATTGCAACAGTTTCCGAAATTGTTCAGTTTTGAAAAAAGTAAGCGAGCAAATATCTTAAACTTCCCACTGGCCCCCCTCACTCCTTGTTTGTGTTTGTACGCAAAAGCTATCGCTAAACGACTGAAAATTAAGGACTGCCTAACATAAAACAACTTACCACTAAAATTGCAACAGTTTCCGAAATTGTTCAATTTTGAAAAAAGTAAGCGAGCAAATATCTTAAACTTCCCACCGGCCCCCCTCACTCCTTGTTTGTATTTTGCCTCACCCTGCAGGCTCGTCAAAATACAGCACAACTCGTAAAAATATACGGCAATACTTCACACCGAAACGTTTAATAAGATATATGTATTGTATTGTATCATATTATATTGTATGGTAACCAGAGAACGAAGGAGTGGAGCTCAAAAGTTTTAAAGGTGAAGAAGAAGTATGAATACATGCCAATGTTATTGGCCAGGATCATGGGCTTACGAAATGAAGATCATGGTGCAATAGCAAGGCAGGTGTCTTTAAATGCAAGTGACCCTGCACTTATTGGGGCGAACATTGCAGAAAAGCCATCACCCCCATCTAAAGAGCTTTTCCAGAGTCCAAAGAGTACTTTCACAAAAAGCGGTGAAGTGGAGAAAAGTGTCAGGTTGTACTACAACCAATTTTGTGCAGTTTTTTGGATCAGGTGACCATTGAAAGTCAAACTAACACAGACATTACTAGTGTACTTCTTTTCTAGCCTGGTACACTGAAACGCTTTCTACATATCTCTCATGTGCTCTATAGACATGGATTTCCACCCATGTCAGTATGCAAAAAAACAAAAACAAAAACAAAAAACTATACTCTGCCTCAAGATTTTGCTGTCCTCTGTATTACGAACTATTCACGTACAGGTAGAGTTTTCGTTCATGATAACAATTTTCTGTTACTACTTTCGAAGTTGAAAAACTGTGGTGTTCCAAGTACAGCTAGCAGTAGGTCCTTTGACTCTCCTCAAATTTTACACCTGGGCTATGATGTTGTGATGAATTTTCAGTATCATATTGGCATTGTTGAAGTTAGAAATCTCAAGTATCCCAAGTGCATTCATTAGTAAGGCGGTAAGGCGTCCTTTGATTTGCATGTGTTAGTACCAGATTAGTTTTTAGGGAGGACCAGTATTGTCATTAGCATAGTCCCATTAATGCAAAAAGAAAACAAGGCTGAATTTCTGATAACCAAAACTGTTTAAATTAATTATGCTATTTATAGACGAGTACTTGTACGAAATAAACTAGTGTTGAAAGTGACTGGGTTGCATATAATTTGTTGGTATTTGTTTTCTGGCTTTGTATTTCGTGTATATAGAGCAATTTCAACCGAGTGTCGAAAGTAATTAGCAATTGCTTTGTTTTAGCGTTTGCTACGCTACATGATTGGTTAGCAAGCAAACCCCTCGCCACTTTCTCAGAACCTATGGGAGGCAAAACCAAAACCAATCACAACTTCCTGGCACGCGTTTTCCCGCGCTTGACGCGGCTCCTGTTAATTACTTTGAGTTCTGATTGGGTTGTTCCCCTATCTACGTCGTTCCTGATTGGCTGGAGTAATTACTTTGGCTGTGGTTTTACGACACTTAACTGGAAACCGCTCTAAGATTGACTAACATAATTTCCCAGAATGGCTTATATGTAAACAGTAGAAAGTCCTCAGAGGAAGATGGTTGTCTTGTATCTTCTTCACATATAGTACGGAATTTACATTGCTATATCCGGCGTCAAGACTAGCCGGCACTCTGTTGCTGTGTTTCAGTGAACTAAAATAAAACTCTTTGCCCAAGTCTTGATATAAAATGTTATTTAAACAGCACTTGCTTTCAGCACTGATAGCTTTCAAGTGTATATTATAAACAAAAAAGCTGAAAAAACAGTTGTATTAAAAGCAGTAGCATCTATATAGCCTGTAGATGCCAGGAAACAGTATGTATTACCTTAAACATTGTTATTGAGCACGGCAATTAATTTACAGTTTAATTAAATCAAAACGGACGCAACCCTCTTAAGTTTTACTTTACTTAGAAGTAAGAGAAGTAAACGGTTGAAAAACTTTAAAATTGTTTTTTTTTTTTCAGTATCTTTTTTTCTCTCCTTACAACTGGGTCTTTTATAACTTAAATTTGTCGGGAAATAAAGAAAATGTAGAAAGATTTAGCATCACGTCTACCGTAAACGCAGCAGCAGAAGTAACCACGTGATCATGACTTTCCAACCGAGGAAGGAGGGTGTGTGTGTGTGTGTGTGGGTTCCTGCTGGAACGCTGTTGTTTTCTTCATTATTGTGGCCTCTAATCACCACTCAAAAGCGAGTTGTCTTCAAAACGACTAGCTGTCAAAATTATCCACATTGCCGAGGCTCGAAGAGGAAGTTCCTGGTGATTTTTTTCGCCAGCATGGAAAAAAAACCACACCCACAGAAACAAGAAACAGAAACAAAAAAATTAACGACTGCTCGCAGTCTCAGAACTCCACAGCTAGACTGAAAAGAAGGGAATGATCTCAAGAGCCTAAAATCTCTCCATAAAACCAAGTTGAACGCACAAAAAATTACTTACTGCTTCTAGCATAACCACGCGTTAGCGGTTTTGATAACTGAATTATACCGTTCTGTCTGATTTAAGGAAATGCATTTTGCCAAAGATCGGATAGTAAAAATTGTACACATTAAACATTAAAAAGTGTATTTTTAGTCCTCTTTGTCCCCCCTTTTCATATTATCACATACTGCTGCTGTTTCTAATATATACAACTATGTGAGTGCTTGTAATGATGGAACTGTGCATTATGTGATGAAACAATACCCAAAAATGCTATTTTCAGTATGTATTACGTGTAATTTTCTGGAACTACGCCATTCCCCATGGGTCACCCCTTAATATAGGATTGTCTTAAGTTCCTAACTTAGTAAATTCATTTGGAACTGATCCATCGCACTTTACTTTACATTGCGTCTTAGCAGCAGTGGTGTTACATTGATTTCTAAAAGCCGTGTTTGTCACGTCCGGGTGATCTGGAACTGAGGATAACAAGTCTGAACTCTACCTCGACACAGGTCATCAAAAAACACGGCCACCGTGTAGGATGGAAAAACGAAAACGAATGTGGACTGTACTTTTACATAAACCAACGATAACGCGACCGTGGTGAAGAGGTGAAAGAAAAGAAACGGTTTAATTTGGCAGGAAAAATGACAAGCGAACGAGATGTCGGGCATAAAATCTTCCCAGAACATACACTTCTCGTTCTCCATGAAGAGATATCAGCAACATTAAACGATTGCCATTACATACTTTTGCCTTTAAAATACTTTCCTGTCATTCTCAAAAGACATACCAGTCATTCAAAATTACTCACACACACACACACACACACACACACACACACACACACACACAAGTTATAAAATCACTCTCAAACCGCTAATATAACTGCGTTACTGGTTACTTGCCGGAAAGATACTCTTAACCTCCATTAATGCCACTATCCTTAGCCAGTAGCTACTTATCTACTTCTGAAAGCACTGATTAGTCACTACAATCTCCTCAAAGCTGTCTCCTTCTATTTATACCATTTTTGGGAGCATTACTGAAATGTTTCGAGAAGCTTGTTATACAACGTCTATTTAAGTTGCTGAAATGTTTTAAGGCTAATGAAAGCGATTTCTTACAATGTAACTGTAAAGCTATTTGTTTAAATCCGGGCGTAGAAATTTGTTTCATTGTTGTCGCTTACCCCAGAAGGTGATGGAAGTCAGTTTTTTACTAATTTTCCGGGGCATTAATATTTTGGTGCTTTTCATCCGTTTTAAAATTGCGTGCACTCTGTGACCAAACTGGATTGTTAAAATGTATTTGAAAGAAATTGAGTGTTGTTGTGTATAGCCCACTGAACTTTTAGTTTGCAAAGTAAACCAAGGAAAAAAATTGTTTCTAGTCTACAGATCTAACGCACTCCATGACGTCATGCCCTAGACAGCCTAACGCTTCCTCAATCAACCACGCATCACCAGCCCTTTAACGATAACATAGCACGGACGAACCTCGAAAGAAGAAGCCGTGCGTGCTACTATGGATCTCGGTGTATTACTGTTTTTCGAGACTAAATTCTCAAACAGTTTGAAGTAGACACTCGAGATAACAATCATTTGTGCTAAGGCGAAACACCCCTGAACAAGATGTAAATGGCATCGTTTATTGTTTGCTCCAAGCAGTTCCTTTTCAGTCTACTATATTTGCTTAATAGTGCAGTAAACTGTGAAAACCGCAAGTAGATAACATGTCCGGTACTCAGTTCTTCCGTTGATTCTTGCGGTGTCAATCACTTTCTGTTACCGGTCAGTGGATTCTGCTGGAACAAATTTTGCAGTTTTGCTCTCGATGAACAAAACCGCCAAAATTCCGAACATTATTTTAATACTTCAGTGATGAGCTGCGTATTTTCAATTGTTTTGTGATGACTGCTTTGTTTTTCCTATTGTAATATGAATTAGGCATGGGCAAAAAATTTGGAAGAGTACTTTAAAAGATTGTTTAGTTGATTGCCTTTTTCAAAAACAGAGCGATCCTGGAAACCAAATTTTGCAATTTTTTGCCGTTTGCTTTTTATTTTCAAATGTTAAACGGTGTCTGTCGGTTACTTTTACATTAAATGGGCACGATTAAAGCTATAAACTTAAGAAATTGACTTAAAGACTGCAACGCGCGCCTAAACGGAGGTTTCGTGGACCACGAAACCCAAAGTTTTGCGTCGGCATTTGAAGGCTGTGGAAATCTGCCTTCATCCAAGTCATCCTTCCGTAGAATGGATAGAGATTTTCTTATGGAGCTATGAAATTTCAGGGAACTATTGGAGCAGTGTTGAATAAATGTTTTATTCTTCGGGTCACAAAAGCGACATTCGGACACTCGATGTTTCGCACAGCTCTCAACCGACAAGCGAGACCACGCGGAAAGTTCTTATTTATACCTCATATCAGAATAATGTGACTATGGACGATCCAGTGAGTTCATAGGGAAAAATAACAGAATTCTTATGGTTATGCGGAACTGAATGTGAGTGAATATCAAACTGACTACTGTAATAAATGTTTCTATAGATCGGACGTGACTGAGTATTTAACAAACCCCGCGGGTGACAAATCGCAGTTTTGCAACCGTTAATGATAAAATAAAGTAATGTCAATTGCTTTTACTCTACACGCCTTTCGAAATTTTAAAGAGGGGTATATTAAGGTATAAGTGCTGTTGAACATAAATGAATGAGAGAACTCATGACCCGAGACACTAAAAATCAAATGCGCTATGACAATTTGAAAAGATATCTCTGACTGCGTGACGTGTAATGACAGTCAACAATGAATCGTATTTTGTTACAGTCATCTACAAGACTTATAAACCATAAAATTTAGCTCTTTCTATTGACAAAACGTATTCACCTAACGAAGTGAACACCTTCATTTCCTTTCTTGGCTGCTAAAGGGCTCAAATCTAACCATTTTATCACAATGTTCTTTCTCCAGAGGAATCAAAACATAAGCAAACGCGCGCATTGCATTGTAGTCGACAGAGAGTCTTTAAGGGAGGACAAACGGAAACACGTTAAAATATGTAAGCTATTAAGTTCCGAGATAAAAAGGAATAACGGGGTGTGTCTCTACGGGGGTGGCCAGCTCGTAAAAGGACGCATGTTGAAACATTTCTTGGCTAATAATACATTGAATTTACAAAAAATTGTTTTCATCATGTAAATTTAACGGGAAAAATTGCTTGTCTATATATCGAACACGGCTACAATTAACCGGAATGTTGTATGCAGCTGCTTTCCGCTTCCTTAACTAGCAAAACATGGGTTTAGAACGCTAACATAAAACGGAAACACCTACCAAACTAGTGTGTGTAACTTAAACCCTGTTTGTTGAGGATGTTTACAAAAACATTCTGAACAAACAACCAAGACGCTTTATGCGTGTACAGTTGTAATCTGGTTGCAATGGCATCATAAGTTATGAAGTCGTCTGCGCAGTTGTACAAAAGTTTGGCTTTATCAATTAAGTTGATAAGGTAAATTCACCACCGCAAGGTAATTGAAAGCTTACTTTTCGAGCGTTAGCTCTCGTCAGATTCGCTCTGACGAAAGGCTAACGCTCGAAACGTCAGCTTTCAATTTCTTTACGGTGGCCAATTTTCCTTATCAGCTCATTTGATAAATCCAACCTTTGTGTTTCACTTCCACACCGATGCAGTACCATCGTTTTTTCAGAAACAAACCCCCTTCTGCGCGCTAGCTACTTCGGTGTTGGGCGTATTTCAAGAATGTTCCTGTCAATTCAAGTGCATACTAGTACTCCTGGATATTCATTCACGATTAGACAAAGAGCACATTGATCGCTGATTTTATTGAGTTTGTGAAGTCTACGAGGTAACAGGCTGTACAATGAACCTATCTTTTGCATGCACAAAATAAATACCACTAAGCAAGATGTAAATAAAATTGTTTAATATCAGCTCCTAACAGTTCCTCCTGAGGGACAACTATTAAAGCAATGATTACATATTTGGCGCTTTAGTAAACTGTTCAGTGATGATTTTTCACGGTTTAGTAGCTTCGCAAATAATGATTCCCCCGCTTTGTAACGTATGAATGACTTCAGTTTAAAGGACCAATATCCGGTTACTGCGCATGCTCCAAACTTTGATTTCCTGACAGGATGTCGCGAATTCAAAAGACGCGAGAAGTGATGTAGAACCTTCAAAAATCCGTTTGCATCGTGCTCAGTTTAGTTCAATATTACCCTAAAGCTTCTCCCAGTTATAGATTAATGATATACAGTTTTCGTTAAGTTCCAATTTGTGTGAGATCGGGATTTTTTGGCGTTGTTTTCAATGCCGTTGGACGGAGGACCGAGAGGAGGGAAGCGCTATGGCGCCGGTCGAAGGCTTCTTTCTCCCGACAGCCTCCATAAAAGCTCAGAAAATCGTGAAAGGAATAGGAAGGAATGGAACTAGCAGCATACCAGAATACATATAAAGAAAGCAACCCATGAGACATGGAAACGACTGAAGGGATCAGTGGTGTCTGTATTCGCCCGACACAGCCATAAACTGATGTGTGTGAAGGCCTGCACGCTGCACGACTTCTACTTGTACTTGTACGCCGCGCCTTATCTTGGTCTTTTGACCCATTTTGCTTCTTGTTTTTTTGTAGCGGGTTTAGAACGGAGGATTTTAAAATGTTGACTGAATCGAGCCGTTACAACTTAGGCGTCGCGTTCTCGAAGTCATATCGAGGTCATAAGTGGTGGATTCTTGTGGCTTTCGTCGTTTGTTATTCTCCGTTGGTTTGACTTCTGATCGTTTGTTAAGCGACTCAATATGGTTTTTATGCCGCTCTTGCATGATAGGTACGTTGAATTTGGCTCATTTAGGAAATTTATGGGTTTTTCTGCCTCTCTGTTTATATTTTCGACAATAAAGGATCTGAAATATTCACTGCAGCGTGACGAGTTTCCCTGCCGATGTTTGTAACGCCGGGCTTGGCTTATTGTTTTTAATTCTGTTGCAGGAGTTTGTGTTTCGCATCACGCTCGGTTAGATCTTTGTGTATAAAATCAGGGTCACCCAACGAGAAATTTTAGCAAAATACTTGAAATATCATTTCCTACTTTATAAGATTGCTTCAGAGGTTTATAAAAGCATATTTGTGAAAGCTAATACGGATTGATCTGTTCGGATTTTTTAGCTGAATATTTAGGCCGCAGAAAATTTTAGAAAACAGAATCCTATCCACGAATTTCCGAGCTGCTGATGGCTGGCCGAAAATGCTAGCTGACCTTATTTTGCACTCTAAACGACATATTTGTCCTCTTGTTACAAAAGTCCGACGTGATGTTTCGCCAAAGAAATCTCTAGCTGTCACTGCAATAAAATCCGAAAATCTCCGGTGATTTATATTTTGTGTTTCGCATCATGGATTGTGATCTATAGATCCTTTTTGTCAAGAAATTTAAGTTGTAGCTTCCTTGGAGCTATGAAGCGAAAGCAAATATTTAAATGGCGGATGTAAACAGCGGATCACCGCGTGGGCCGCGGGTAATCTTGTCACCTCAATGTGACAGTTCTATTGTTTTTTTTGAAAGATAACAGCCGACGTTCACGCGTGCGCATTATCGGGATAGTGTCCCTTTAACACATTGAATGAAGCCAGCGGCGGGAGCGTGACACAACTGCTGGATGTTGTCACAGATTTAATTGAATTACAAGAGAAAAGCATGCGCTTCGACCATAGGTCTACAGTTCAATAAAATTCACTTGATGGCAGAACTTTAGTAATAAAATAAAGAAATCCACGCATCTGTTAAGAAAGTTGTGGTCTAAGCCTCGGTTAAAGACTACGATTAAAATTGTTTAAACGCCGTTCATCTTAAGCGACGTCTTAACGACATTTAACAATGGAATGACAAGCAGTAAATTAGAACTGCCATGAATGATTACATGTAGAGGCCAGGGTCCACTTGTTCGAAAGCTGATTAACGCTAAACCGGGATTAAAAGTTAACCAAGGTTGCTGTTTTCATTCTCGAGAAAGGGTCTTTACAGCTAGTTTTAATTAACTGTTGGAAAGTAACCAAAGTCAAACCATAGGACAAAAAGGGATTTACAGGAATCCACATCGCTTGATTATAACTGAATTAAAAACTGACACTCTCCATGGGCTAGCTTAATCCTGCTTTGAACAACCGGCCCAAGAATGTTAGTGTTCATCACTAAAGCAGCTTCAGTCTCTTGTTTCTTGTGAAGACCATTTCATAAATGAGGCAGTCCAGTTTTTCTTGCACTGGACTGGAGATTGAAACAAACTTGAAACACTATTTCAACACTAGTCAGTTTCCTTAAGAAATGTTTATTTTTATCTTCTGTGATTAAAAATTGAAATGTGGGAGAAAAGCGTTCGCGTCGACCAATGCAGGCAGTGCGGCGCAATTCAAACCATTTGCAAATTGATTGGTCTTGAAAAAAAGAAATACAACAATCCGGCGTTATAGACAGGACATGAGCCAAAAACAAACAATCAACAAACATGTGCGCACGTATTCAGCTTGGGTATTTAATTTCAGTTTCTTGTTTATTGTGAAGTACATTTCGTAAATAAGGCAGTCCAAGTTTTCCTCAGCACTGTACTAGGGATTGAAACAAATTCCAAACATTATTTCAACTCTTGTTTTCCTTTAGAAATGTTTATTTTAATCATGAATGATTAAAAAATGCGTGTGCGGTCCAAGCCATTTGAAAATTGATTGGTTTTTCAAAGAAATATAACAATCGCTTGTAGACGGGACTTGAGCCGAAAAAACTTGGAGCAAAACTTTGATTTGGTTTGCTGCGAATAAAACCGAAAAATTCCGAAAATTATTTGAATACTTAATCGATGTGCAACGAATGTATTCAATATCTTGATGATTGGAAATGTTTTTCTTAAGAGAAAAGAAAAATTCGTTTTAGTCCGAAGGGTGGACGTGACATCCGTTTGGTTGCCGATGTGACGTTGTTTGGTTGCTACGTCATGCTATACAATTTGCATTTTGTGGCTTATTGATTTCTAAAGCCCAGAGATCGCTTGGGAAGCCTTTTCTGTTTCCTAAGGGACGCTGGAAACAGCTTTTCAGAGATATTCGTTCATCCCCTTAACATTGTAGAAAACATTTGCGACCTCAAACTGAAGACCTGGTCAGAAGAGAACCGTTAATGTCTTCTTGCGGTGTAAATCTCTTTCATTTCATACTTACATGAGTTTTTTGCAGAGTCTGAGCATAATAGTTTAATAACAAAATAAAAAGGGAAAAAATAAGAAAACATCGCGAGACACCAGCTTTAAAGTAATAATTATAAGCTTCATCTTTGTTTGCTGCGAATTTGTCACAGTTTAATGCCTTATAAAGACCTCCCCCGCCTTACATAGAGTAGTTGTGTTTAAACTAATGGTGAATAAAATGCAAAAGATTTAGGGGCATTTCGCGTGATTGAGTGAATTGTGATTTTTCTTTGCTTATCTGAAAGAATATATTGAACTAGGCGTGGTTCTAAAGGCGGTCAGGTCTGAAATAGTAAATGTTAAAATTCACTTAAAGCCACATCTGAGTATGAAAAAATAAATAAATAAAAAGAAAGAAAGAAAAGAAAAGACGCGCTTGGGTGGAATTAAAACTATGATTTTCCTCTCTTGGAATAATACCTACAAAATTCCGAAAATTATTTTACTGCTTTAGCGTTGAGATGTGTAGTTTCAACTAGATGCGTCAGTAATATCTAATACAATAAATTGGAGATATATGAAAACATGTTAGAATATTAAAAACGCCATTAAGATCTTAAGAAAGTAGGCAAAGGGCGTTTTTCTAAGGAAATTTTTAGAGCGAAATGCGGCGCACACGTCAAAGCAATTCTTAGCTCATAGATTTCAGAATAGTCTCCGACCCCCAGTTTTAAGTTTTCTTCAAGGATGGTGCAGGGCCCAGGGAAAAAAACGGAAATAAAAGATGCGATAAGAAGACAAAGACCTCTCGTAGTCTTATTTCAGAAAATTTTTAAAGAACTTCACCGACAGGATGCGTATTTCAAATTGATATAATTAATGTTGATTTGAACAGGTGTTTGAGAACGTTTCGAACAGAAAAGAAAAATACAGAGATGCCAACAAGAACGCAAAGCAAACAGAAAAGGCAGTGCAAAAATACTAATTAAAAAATAAAATATAATGTGGTTTCGTTAAATCTTCGTGAAATCGTCCAAGTTTTGTAGTTTGTACTTGCAAATTATCAACTTTCCACATATATATACTTCAAATGAAGGGACACTAAGTAATCACGTTACAAACAGTCATTTTTTTTTTTCAGCCTTTGGCTGCAATTTACTGATGTTAGTGGCAACCAGGAAACAGCATATGTGTACTCATTGCGTTGAAAACACAGGTGCTGCTGCTTTTAAAATTAAACTAAACCGAACCAAGGTCGGGAGTGTGACAAGACTAACGAGTGACAATTACAAGGAAACGAGTGGGATTCAAGCGATTGCTATCTGCATCCCAACATATTTAGAGTTATTATAGTATAGTAACACTAAATTCTTGAAATTTTTAAAATGATCCAATCTCATTAACTCGAGGCGTGGTGTTCACTTCCAAGAAGCATCTAACTTGGCCCCATCTAAAACTTCACCCTGAGCCACTGAAAGCAATGGTCACACACCACAACTCAGCGGGATGGGCAGTCCCTAACGCATACGCACAGCCATATCACCCGGGTAGTGGCAACCATGGACACCTAGGATAGCACCTAGGATAGCACCTAGGATAGGTTCACCTAGGATAGCAAACAGTTATCAGGATTTCATTCACACACCGTAGTAATCGGGACTAATACACCCGTAGCAGACGAGAAAATTCGACGGGCTGTAACCTATGCCTTTTCGCCCACAATTAAGTTTACAATGTCCGATTTTGAGGTCGCGTTGTGTCACGCTGCTTCCGCTGTTTTATAATAAAGTTAGTCATCCGTGGCAATGTGGGGGAGTCCTTTATTATTGCCATTAAACCTTGCCAAATTATCGGTAACAGTTTATTTTAAAACAGCAGACAAGGTTTTACAGAGCCTCGAATCCGTTAATGAAACTTTGTCTTCTGCGATAGATGTATTTCTTCGTTGCTTTCAGCTTTTACACTTCTTCAGTTATAGAATGATATGTTAGTCTTGCTTCGACGGTCATGCATGAAGGGTGGTCTAAGTCAATCAGTCATTTCAATAGAGTCAGCTCGCAGTTCACTGTCACCGTGCAAAAGCAACTATCAACAACATACATCTAGCTTTTCGTTATCTTGCATATTTAATAGTCTATTGCATTAGGTATAATTCTTGAATAGAATATTCTCGAAGTGGGAGATTTGATCCACCCATCGCAAGTAACAACTTTATTACCTTGATATTTTTGCACATTATTTGAAAACAGCATTTTAGTATTGAATTTAAATTAAGATGTCGATTAAATGTGCAAATAATGAAGAAAAGATTACTTACACCGCTAATATTTATATTATGTCAACGTTTGTTTAACAAGGATGCTATATTGGTCATATTGATTTGAAAGACTGTATAAATTATTAGCAGCATGAACAGTTTTTGCTTTCTAGGATCAGTCTTGAATGCGAAAAGTTCCTACTTAAGTAATTGAGGAGTTGTCGAAGTCAATGAATGTATACGGTCTGGTGTCCATACATTGTTTACAGTTGATTTCAATTCACATTATTATGACAAGACACCTGCTCATGAGCAGGTCTAATTTGCTACTGTTTGTTAGTCCACGGGTAAACACAGACAAGACGCGGCTTAGCCATAAAGGGCGGTTAGATAATTGAAATCGCTCGCGATTTGAACCTCCGGTTCAGACCGCAACTTTCAAGATTACAATTTGCTGGATTTCGGCCTTCTTTCTTTTTAACACAGTTCAGTCATTAAATGTTTTGGGGTTTTAGACTTCACGGTAGTCTCTTTTAGGTAGCCGTTTTAATAAGTCTCTGTTGCAATTGAATTAAGTCTCACGTCCCGCCGCTCCATTTAGCTGAGTGTTTGCCAATACGTGGCAATGCGGGGGCGAGTCATCTACTAAGGTATTAATCTGTGATAAATCATAAGTACGCGGTCTTCAAAATTTGTGTTTGGCGATTAATGCACGCTCATCTTCATTATCTCTCGCTCTTATTATTTATTTATTTATTTATTTTAAACAATGATTACTTCAAAGTATATGAAGATATTCTCTACCCTTCAAGAGCCATGTGGGAGGCGGGTTACTAGTTTCGAAGTTGTTTCCGTTTTATGTTAGCGTGTTTGAGTAAAAGCAGCTTAAGGCATGAGATTAATTTAAGGCGTGTTCGCTATATAGACAGGCAATTAGGTGTTTCCGTTAAATTTCCGTGGTGAAATCAAAGTTTTGCCTTAAGCATCGCAACCACGAAGTGTTTCAACATGCTTTTTTTCGAGCTATCCACCCCAGTAGAACCACGCCCATTCCAGTTTCATAGTCTAACGTGTTTTCTATTAAGCCAATTTGTTCGGTTTAAAGCTCTGATTTCTATTAAACGTTCATCACCGAAACGTTCATCATCGCTGAACGTTTGAAAACAGACAGCTAACTGTTAAAAGAAATCGCTTTACAAAAAAGCAGCCTATTAACTGAATAATCAAATATCTTTGACGTTCCCGCGGCTTCCAAAGTTTGTTCACTCACGGCCTTATTCATCCATTTTCTTACTGGGAAAAAATGTACGGAGTTATCACAAAACAATTAGAAATACGCAGCTTAATGATAAAGTATTAAAACAATTTTCGGAATTTTGGTTTGGATTGCACACGTGCTGCCTAGACCATGCCAACGCTTGTCAAGTGCAGTATAACCATCCGGTAGATGTGACACGCTCCCTCCACTGGTTTTATTTAGTATCAAACAAAGGTCATCCATGCATGGGAATGCGGGGGAGCCATTTACTAAGCAATTTAACGACGATAAATTTATGATTCAAGAGTTTGTACGTCCACTTGAGCAAGAAATGTAGAATCATTTTTTCAAGCGATTAATACAATTTAGTAGTTTTTCTTCTTTTTTTTTGGCATTTACAGATATTTTTCTGTTAAAAAGCCAAGCCAAAAAAAGCAAACATGTTGCTTTGTCAAAGCTTTTCCGGTTTCCCTTTCAACACTTTAAAACTTTTCCTTAGTACAGATCAGGTTTCCCTGCGAAACGGCCAAGTAATGATATTTGAAAAAAAAAAAATGAAAGTTACACGAGAAGAAAAATGATTGACCGGTTACAAGAAGGGAGTACAACGCGAAGACTGAGTGCCGAAAAAAGGTTATCTGTTTGCGCTCTTAGTAGTTTGCTTCGCTATTATATGTCATTTATATGTTGTTTGGAGGCATATGTTTCATGGTTGCAAAGGAGATTCATTTTGCATCCCCTGCTGGCTTCACAAACAGTAGTATCAGGGATCAATAGAGCTCTTCGTCTAACCACGGATGATTTATCTGGAGCGTGTGCTAGACTCGGAGGAAGAATATTCGGAAAAAACAATTGAACACCCACTATCGTCGAGCCTGGGTTCGTTACGTTCTAAGTGGCGAAGGGTGGTTGATTCCTCGAGGAAATAGTTAGTCGTTCAGGACATAAAGTAAGAGCTGGGTGCGTTCGATCTATAGACTAGCAAAAGGGTCTTTCTGTTACACTTACCTAGCGAAATCAATTTCAGTTGTCTCTGTGCCTGGTGAATGGGCTACTGAAAACAATACTCCACTTCTTTTAATAATATGGTTTGATAATTTAGCTTGATCACCGGCAGTAGTTATATTTTGGTAGTTATAATTTATATTTAGTTTAGAGTTCGCTGTTTTTTAAAATTTAGTTTCGTTTGTAAATTTAAGGTCTGATGTCTTTAACCGTGTTTAAATAAAGTTAAATGAATGAATGAATGAATAAATGAATGAATGAATGAATGAATGAATGAATGAATGAATGAATGAATGAATGAATGAATGAATGAATGAATGAATGAATGAATGAATGAATGAATGAATGAATGAATGAATGAATGAACACAGCTTTATAATGACCCCCGAAGCACCAATAATTAAGGTCCGAGAAAACTAGGGTATTTCAAATAAAAGTGACATTTATTGCTGTTTTGTGGTTAGCGACAACAATGACACAAATTTTACGCCGGGATTTGGGGCAAATACGTTTGCAGTTACCTTGTAGGAAATCGATTTCGTTAGCGCCAAAACATGCGAACCCGGCATTACGGTAGACTACCCCTTTCCCCTCCCTTTCGGCGCCTGCCATTCAGGCTACTTATTAGGCGTTGTATAGCGAAATTCTGCAAATAGTTGAGAAATGCTCCTGAAATGGTATAAATAAAGGTAGCCACCTTTGACTGAGCACATTGTAGTGACTGATCAGTTCTTTCTGAAGTATATAACTACTAGCTGAAGACAGTAGCATTTATGGAGAAGAAGCGTATCTTTGCAGTAAGTCACTCTTTAATGCAGTTACTTAGCTCCTTAAGAAGGATTTAACATTTTGCTTGTATCCTTGGTAACTTTGAAGTCTCATTTGACTTTATAGATTGATTGTAAAAGTATATTGAAAGGAGAACTATACCATGATAATTCTCTCTCTCTCTCTCTCTCTCTCTCTCTCTCTCTCTCTCTCTCTCTCTCTCTCTCTCTCTCTCTCTCTCTCTCTCTCTCTCTCTCTCTCTCTCTCTCTCTCTCTCTCTCTCTCTCTCTCTCCAGAGGAATCGTCAGGCACTTTTGTAACCTATTCTCGTTTTGCGATAGCTAGGCTGGTTTAAAGTGGTAACTGCTGACAATGCTTGTGGGAAAGCCTAAGTGGCTTCTCCTCTATCTATCAAAGTCTCGAGCTTTCAGCTCAAAAGTTACGGGTTAGAAGCCTCATTTACCTGCAAAAATGTTACAAAAGTGCCCTACTGAAGGGTAAGCCCCTAATAAGAAGGGTATAATTTGTTTTCTGTGTGTGATTGTAGCTATTACCCAACTCTTCCGACGCCATAGCATTCTCTCGCCTACCCCAGTGTTTTAATTTCGAGTTATTTTGTCAAAGAAAAAATCACCATGTTTGTAATACTCTTTTCATGTCGATGTAAGGAACAAAAATCGAAAAAAGCCCAAAAGTTTCACAGAAAGTTCGAAAAGTTATTTTTCCGTTTTGTTTCGACCTTTTTGGCTGAAATTTTAACATGCGTTACGCTCATCATTAAGCAGCTTGTCCAAGGAAAAGTGTCGGAATTGGTTGAACCTTTTTGGTTTCAGAGCCAAATGAGTACACATGCCTAAAAATGAAGCAAAGTTACAAAAGTGCCCTATTTGTCTGACATTGCGAATAGTATTTTACTACAGTATCTCGAACGTTCACAAACTTTAATGCAATGCAATGAAACAATATACTTTGAAACAACAGTGACCCAGAAATAAGCTGGAAACTTTTTAAAGGGGAGAAAGTTACAGACAGCAATAGGGTTATTACGTTAATAGCACACTTTTTGCGATGCACGGGTGGGAATAAAGTTCAGGTCTTGTTAAAATTGGTTGGCGTTTCACCACGTTGATGAGACAAAATGTTTAAAAACAAGATACTTTGATATTTTCTTGCTTTCTTTCGAAACTTCATGATCCGTTTCGTGAATAAAAAGATAGATCTGGGCCTTAGGGTGCGTAAGTGTACCATTAGCGGTAAAGTAATCGACTCATGAAAAATTGATCCTTTGTCGATTTCTTATAATTGCCTTTTTTTCTTTTAAATACTATTCGGTTCGGTAACGGCGCTATTTGTTCTTACCATTCTCTTGCGTGCTGCACGTTGTATGGTAGTCGAGCAACTAAGAAGCATGATTTAAGATGGAGATGGATGGAGCTTTAGTGGGCGTGGTCACAAAAATCTAAGTTTTGTTTTCGTTTCACTCCTGAAGCAGATAATTTGAGATAATAAGGGAGGTTTTTAAGGAAAGGTCCTCCTGTTTTTTTTGTCTTCTCCCTTTTTTTGTTTTTGTTTGTTTGTTTGTTTGTTTGTTTGTTTGTTCTTTGGGGGGAGGGGCGTTGTTTCATGGCGGATGTCCCCTTATTTGGCCTGCAACATTTTGAGACTTCGTCTTGTCAGCAGTTTGTTACTGTCCTCATTATTATGGATGTTGTTTGCGTCCTATCTCTTAAAATATAACAACTGAGGGCAGATGCTTTTACAGTGAAACGGTGCAGTAGTTGCTGATCTCACCTGGAAACGATAGCAACCCGATTGGCCTTATTCATTGTTATTTAAGTGCGCCAATACGTTTTTGATGGTAAACAGTAAACTTTCAACAGGATATGTTTCACTAATCTCACTTCTCTTCGCCACCCATTTGCCAGTTCCTATATTTGGTGTCAACTAAATACAGTAACTGTTGTATTTACTTGACATCTAACGTAGGTACTGGTGAATTGAGATCTATGCATGCAGATTCATTCAGTGCGCTGACCCTCAACTGAAACAACTCCCCGGTCAACTTAGCTTGCAAAATCAACGTAAGCGCCATTTCACATTCGTAAAGAAAAGCAAATCACACAAACTGTAACACAGGGCTAAGTTGTAAATTTTAATCGAGGTCCATGCTCTTAGGCAATCTATTGACAGAGAGAAGGCAACTTTAGTTCACTGTTTTAAAGCTCTTTTGTACATACTACCGCCAGAAAGCGCGCGCTACCAAAAAGTGCGCTTGCGCGTCACCCGTTCCAGATGGAACGGGTGACGTCAAAACCTGTCTTAATAGACGCTTTCTCTCGCGAGATCCAAGCAGGACAAAACGTTTTACTCGTTGTTTTAGTCTGCATCTTGAACAGGTCCATTCTTCCTATGTATCGTACGTATTTCTCTCGTTAAGTAGCCCTCTCTGCCGACGAAAATGCTTGAAAGATAAAGACAAGCTTCTAGGCAGACGCGGCATTCAGTGAAGACTTAGCCTCCTTAAATCAAGTTTCAATGATATCGTTAGCTTACCTTATTGAAGGTCTAATCCAAATAAAAAGACGTCTGATTAGAAACAAAACGAGAGGCCTAAAATCAGGCACGTTATTGAAAGGTTTTGGTGTTTTTATTTAGTTTCTCAACTTCAAGTTGAAACTTTCAAATCTTCAAGGCACTTCTACAATTTGAATGCTCTACCATTAAGTCTTCTGAGAGGCGCCCATTAGATTTTATCCAGGATTAATATCAACAATTTTGGGTGAATCCTAGCTTTAACATCTTCTTGTCCAAGCAAGACAATTTTAAACAAACTTGAAGCACTGATACATTTTATGCTCCTCATTCAGCAAAACATTTTCAAGTTAAAGAGAGTCATTACCATTTTTAATCGGGGAAAGGGGGGGGGGGGGGTAAGAAACAATTCTAGCTCAAGAACAACGTAGCCTACAACTTTCATTGTTTCTACACATGATATCTCGAAATGTCCGATTAAATGAAGGTGAATTAAGATCTGAGCCTTTTAAGCCTATTGCTGCTAAGTCGATATGACTATCGCTGCTAATTACACTCTAAGGTCATGTTGTGTTATGTTAAGTGCTATAAAAGTAAGACTTCCCCTGTCACTTTCTTCCAGTCTTACTTTCATAGCACTTAACATAACACAACACAACCTTAGCGTGTAATTAGCAGCGATAGTCATATCTATTTAGCAGCAATAGGCCACTGTCACGAACGTGATCTTATTGATTTTAGGGCCAGAACGTCATGCTAGCCCACATATAGGGCAAGAACGTCATGCTAGCCCACATATAAGGCACTAATAACATTACAATCCTATATGAATATATACACCAACTGTTAACGCGCCTACCTCCACTAACACACACTTTCCTTCACTTGTACTCACTTTCCTTCAATTGTAATGACTTTCCTTCATTTGTACTCACTTACCTTCACATTAGTGCCTTATATGTGGGCTAGCATGACATTCTCGCCGATTTTAGTCTCAAGAGTAGTTTTCGCACGAACATATTAGGCATATGACGTCATGTTACTTTTAGATTTCGACAAAAGGATAGTTTTTCAAGGCTTTAGGTAGTTGTTATCGAATTGCTGCCGCGTTGTTGTCGAGTTACTGATCGAGAGTTGAGATTTACACGAGAAATGAGAAAGTGCGTCACCACCAATTTACAAATTTCTATATCATAGTCAACGATTCAAGATTTATTTGTACCTCGTCGAAGCCCGATTGATTCAGTGAAGCATCATTTGTTCGAGCCAAACACTGTGTGCGATTACCTTTATGCAACGTACATAACAGCCACATGTTGTTACGTGACCTATCTGGGAAAATCTCCTTCTATTTCCTGGAGGCTGCCAGAAGCGGTACGTCAAGAGTGCTAATATCATTTCTCCTATTTGCAATTAACTCTGAGATAATTTAAAATAAAGGCATGAAACAAGTACTTTACCAACTCAAAATTCACCCTAAGACTCGTCCATAAGAAATTCTTTACAGTTTAACCCTGTTTTGTGTGAGTATTTTTTTTTAACTTTCTTATTTCTTTTTGGAAACCCATTGACTAGAAACTTCACAGGTTAACACTTTGAAACCAAGGCTTAGGTTGATATTGGCGTGTCTGACGTCAACATTTATAACACTATAAGTAAAAATTTTCACAGTTTCCAAACACAAAACTTTTTTGGTTCCCGTGTGAACTGTCTGGTATTAATAAAATTAAACTACTGTGACTATGAACTCTTCTCCGTTTTGGAGCTCCAAATAAACAAGGAAACTTGGCTGATGGCGTCGGAAACCGTCAAAATATCTATTGCACTAAATCGCAAAGTTTCTTCTGTACTTTCTTCTCCAGTCGTGTTTCACCGAAAGCAATAATACGCACCTCTAAAGTCAACAAAATATCGATAAAATACCTTCCCTTTTAGCGAATAACGACCAAAAGATCTAGAGGAGCAATTAATTCAGTGCTCGAGACTAACTTTTCAGCTTAGTAGCCAAGTGGCCAGTGAGAGGTTTGATTTCACTAGCCAAAATAAATTTTCACTAGCCAGACGTTTTTTGCATAATCTCATACTGTGTTCAATATGTCTAATTTTTAGCCGAGTTAAGGACTGTAAACATGCCTGTATGTAATCCCAAGAGTGAAGAACTTGAATGTTGACTGTTCTTTCCAACAGTTAAAGATCCTCACACGAGGAATACAAATTACTATGTGCCTTCAGGGCAAATTCCCAGGCGCGATGTAGTTTACGCCTCTCTTTTCTGTTTCGGTCAGATCATGACGAATAACTCGAACAGTTAACCTTAAATGAGCATGTCATCGTACGGAGAAACTTTGGGAAGGCAAAGGTACAGAGAAACGTTGAGAATTCATCAAACACGCTGGTTGGAAATGGGAAATGTACTACAGTAGGGAGAAACGCTGCCAACGTACCAAGATACGGAGACTAATAAATTATGCAACCACTAACTTACGGAGAAACGTTATCAGGCAAAACTACTGTAATTCTGCACACTAAGAACGTGTGTGACATAAGGAAGAACGCCGAACAGACAGACCGAACTAATACAGTGGGACAATAAATTACGAAGAAATGTCAACGAGACAACTGAAATCGCACTAACGTACGGATAAACGTTGAGAAGACAAGACTAATGCCGTATGAACATACGAACGTACAGAGAAACGCTAAGCAGTGTCGACTTATCGTACGAATGTACCAACACACTAAAAACATTAGGGAGAGCAGAACAATATCGTGCGAACGTGCTAACGTACAAAGAAACGTTGAGAAGGCTTGACTAATAAATCGACGAACCTACTTACGTACGGAGAAACGTTGTGAAGACGTTACGTAGAGAGAAATGCTGGGAAGAGAAACTATTGTACGAACGTAGCAATTAATGTAAAAAAAACAGTCCATAACAGAAGACGAAAGAATTGTGTAAACCTACCAACGTGTAGACAAATATCATATGAACGCACTACTGGACCTTTCAAGGAAAGGTATGGTGAAACGTTCTGAAGACGGCTAGTTTCGTTCGAACGTAGAAATGACGGAGAAAACGTCACCACCTGAGACGACAATTCAGTAGAAGGGAAAAACGTTGAGAGGACAAACAAGTATCATACGAACATTATGATATCCTTCTACAGAATAAGTTTTAAAATTCTGCTCACTCAATTTGCTTTTGGGATCCAATCATCAGAAGCAATATTTAGTTTGGTTTCCATCCGGTGCTTTAGTGCTTTGAAATTTTCTCTAGCCAAAATGGCTAGTAAAAGCGCAAAACTTACTAGCCAAAACAGAATTTCTTCTAGTCTCTGACTAGTTGGCTACCTTTAGTCTCGAGCCCTGAATTAATAACACGCGAACACACGGTTCGAAGCCTATGGAGAGTGCGCGTTGTCACTATAACTGCTGATTAGTTCCCTTGAACTGCAGTCGCTACGTGTTACAAAAGTGTGTGTGTTACAAACGTGCCCTTGTGTTACAAACGTTCCCTGCTTTGCAAAAGTGCCCGAGGGAAGTTACAAAAGTGCCCTAGAAAGTGTTACAAAAGTGCCCTTAAGGTACAAAAGTGCCCTATGCGGTTACAAAAGTGCCCTAGGAAGTGTTACAAAAGTGCCCTAAAGGTACAAAAGTGCCCTATGCGGTTACAAAAGTGCCCTATGCGGTTACAAAAGTGCCCCATTCATGTTACAAAAGTGCCCTTTCCTCTGGCTCTCTCTCTCTCTCTCTCTCTCTCTCTCTCTCTCTCTCTCTCTCTCCCTCTCTCTCTCTCTCTCTCCAGAAGAAAAGTCGGGCACTTTTGTAACTTTTGTCTCTCTTGATGATAGCTATGCTTAGATCTTTGCAGAAAAAACTAAATAAAATCATGGGAATACTTACTGCTGTAAACCCACTGCATGCAAGTAGTCAGTTAATACCACACAAATGTGCATGTATTAGGCTCTGATGTGTCCTCGAGAGGTTACGAAAGTGCCCTATGTTGTGGTAACTGTTTGTTTAAAAGCAATAAAATCCATTTCTGTGCTAAATTGTAGCTATTGCCTTACCATTTATGCGCCAAACGATTCTCTCAATTACCACAGCACTTTAAATCTGAGTTATTTTGGCTCACAAAAATCTGCCGTGTATGTGTTTGACTTTTCATGTCCATGAAAAGAATCACGATTCGGAAAAAGCCCATTTTTTACATCACGAATTTGAACAAATGAGTTTGACAATTTAAGCCGGTCAATCGTGCTATAATTTTAGGGGGAGTTGAAGCTATCTTTTGCCAATGCAACAAAGAAAACTTGAAGTGAATGGGATAAATCCTTATTGTTTTACGGAGATTTCAAATTACTAATGTCAAAAAAGCGGCGATGTTACAAAAGTTCCCTATTTGCTAGAAGTTCCAGAAGGTGGTTTCACAATAATTTCTTGAGAGATTGTGAAGTTTAATGCAATCAAATTAAACTTTAGTATGAGAGAAATAGTTGACCAAAAATTGAACTTTGTCCTAAAAAAGGAAGAGGAGTTAGAGCTGTGGAAATGTATTTATTCTACTTTGGCGCTTTTCGCGGTAATGGCCGTAAGGGTATATGGTTGCAGGAACTGTATATACGACTCAATGTATCGCTGAATTATAGTAAAAACGGGTAATACTAATTGTGTAATATACAACTGACTGCCTGTGAGCTATTCTGTTGCTTAGAAACATTTCCAAAGCAATGCACAAAACGGTGAAGTTTTATACAGTACCCGAGACAACCATCGTTTTGTCGTACAAGAAAGAGGGCGTAGCTCCGGGACAACTTCAAATAAAATATTGCAGAGGAGTGCATTTAGTAGTAAAAGTATTTATGAAGAACGTGTACCTTTTACTTCAAGTAAAAAGAAGATGAACAAAAGAATGATAAACAAGATGAAAAAGCCCCATTGGGGAGGTAACAATAAAGTATGTATGTAAGATGATGATGATTGAGTATCACCCACTACACTTGTAGTGCAAGCCTTCACGCGGTCTGATTTGTAGCGCAAAGTTAGGACAACCTTTTGAACTATTTACTGGTCTGCAGGAAACTTTGTACATACTTCTCTGCTTTCATTTGACTTTTTTAATGTTTTTAACTTATCCTTGATTGATATCTTTGTATATTATTGCGCTTAATTAGCTAGAGGTTCCAAATGGGGTCTTAATGTAAGTGGCTTTAATTTTTTTAACTATTTATGTAAATTGTAGTGGTGAACGGCATTTTCAAGTTATTTCGCGCCATTTAATATCATCTGTTCAAATAAACGGCAGTAACAGTTAAAAGTTGCTAAAAATTCCACTTTTAACTGTTACAGGGTCCACTCTTAATCCTATTCAGCTTGGGCTTTTTTTGTTCCCGAGCTTGGAGGAGGCACAAAATGCCGCCTTCTTAACTCCAAGAAAGTTTAAGCTACGACAACGAAACTTCGATAGCACGTCCAAAAATCTTTCTTTTGAAGTTCGCAACATGACCTGATGACGTCACATGATGTGGGTAATACGTCATTATTGCCAAAATGGAGGCCATCTTGAATCCGTCATCTAAGATTTCCTGTTTTTGTCAAAACCTCTGAAAACCACCAAAATTGGCCTAACAGTAATTCAAACCAATAAATGAATGACCAAAATGATCTTAAAATGTAACATATAGCATGAAGCTTTTTTTGAGCGAAGTCGTGACCCTCAGACGCACGGGAAAAGTCATACCCCCAGCGTGGTACAATGGGAGGAGGGGGGTGATGGAACCCCTCTTGGGTTTCTTATATGTTGCCATGTTTTGAAAACATTTTGCCTTTAGTCTGTGATGTGCTCTACAAGATGAGTTATATATCATGGGTTGTGGCACTGCTGGGGACCTGTGACACCATCTAGTATTGTAGAAGTTCTCATAAAAAGGCGGAAATTGCCATTTTTAATGTTAGACAAGTAGAATATGACATAATTAAGCACTTTGCTTCTTTATCTTTTATCACCTAACAAGACGCATTTTTACTCAAAAATGGCTTGACCACCTGCTACTTATGACGTCATATCCCGTAACCGTAGTAAACGATTCTCACCAAACTTAGGTCAAAATGTGTCTAAGGGATATGCGTACAGCTACTGAAAATGGCAGGTGCTGATGAAAAATCATATTAGGAAAATTCAAGAAAAACCTTATAGGGGCTGGCACCCCCCCCCCCCCCCCATCCCTTGTACGTCCGAGGTTAAGAATTGTGAGGACAAAAATTGAATCCAACTCCGAGAGTATTAAAACCTTGACAAGAAAATCTCGAGGGTGATATAGGTGTCCCAAAACGTTTCCTTTGAGGTCCAATAACAACATTTGATGACGTCACCTGGCGTAATTCCTTGCTTTGTCTAAAACCTTAAGAAACCATTAACATTGGTCAATAACCATTGAAAAGCAACATGAGACGACTCAAATGGTGTAAAAATGTAAAAGTTAGCGAAGTGGAAATAGAATTTTTTATTTAAAACAGTAAAACTTAAAATTGTGAAAAAACACCTATCAAAATATGGTTGCCATGGCAACAACAAATAGAATAAAAAAGGACGTGTCACACTAAATTGCTTCTAGATAAATTTTAGGGAAAGTAACACAGTTTGGTGGCTTTTGCTTGCATATTACAAATTTGTTAGCGTTCAAATTGAGCGCGGGCACTTTGTTCTCCCCACCTCCCAAGCTAAATAAGGTTTAAAGCCGACAGCTGTAAGACTGTTACCCGATCTATACCGTTACATAGGCGTCCAAGAAAAGTCCTTGCCTATTTAGCTACACGCAGGGTAGGGAAGTGATTAGTGCAAATTACTAAGGAAAGTCACTTAAGAACCTTATAGGAGCCACTACTTGTTAGCTGGCCATAAGTTCCAAGAAGTCTTTTATCCTTCATCTTTTGAATTAATAGGTTGCTGAGATGAAAAGCGTCGTTGAGATTGGAAAACGTCTATCTTATGCCACATGAACGTTGAAGTTCCACAGCAATTTGTTTGCCTACGCAATAAGAGTGCAAGGTGAACACTGCATGCCTCACCCGAACGCGGGATAGAGATACAAGTACATTTATTGATTTTCTCCTGAGGATTTTGAAAACCAATTTGCAACGTTTTTTCACTATAATAACTTATAATTACAGTGAAGAAAAAAATAAAATGAAAATAAGAAAAATTTGATTTACATAAAAAATGAAAAAAAAAAAAAAACTAACCTGCGCATAAATCAAATTGCGAGGCATCTTGTGCGAGGGTAACCCTGCACTTGGGACCTGCGACTAATTATTAAACCAGGTGTTAAGGCTGTGAATACTACACCTCAAGGTAAACAAGCTCTGGAAGTACACAGGAGCTAGACCGTTCAAACATTTTTATACATAAACGTCGCATGTCTTAGATACAGTTGGTGTGAGATAGAAAACACAGGTAGACGTTTGTGTTATTTCTTTTCCAACCTATCACCGGCCCATAACAATCACAAATCTTAAATTTCACTTCTTGGTCTTGCCTTTTCTTAAGTGTTGTATTATTTTTCATGGCATGTCAGAAGGCTTTCTCCCTTCCACAGAATCCACTGACGCCTAGTGATACCTAAACCAGCTCACTTGTTCTTTGTGTTTACTAATTATATGATGTTCTTTTAATTCTTGTAACAACCCAAAAACCCTTTTAGTTTTCCTTATTTTCAGTTTTTGATTTTTGTGTAACAACACTTACATTTGTTGCATTTGGATCAAGACGGTTCTTTTCTTATGTAAAATGACCGTTCATTGCATCTTGCTTTTAGAGCAAAAAATTGACTAAAAGGTAGTTTAAATTGAGGGTTTACGTGTGCATTGAGTTCCAACAAATGTCGTAGTCGCAGTTTCAGCTAAGTGCAGTATACCAATCATTTCAGGTTATCCTACCCGGAAAAAGAATAGACAATTATTACTTTTTGTCCGGAAAAGGGATAGAGCTCCTTAGTGGGTATAATCTATATGAGTTCTGCCTGCATGAAAAATGTTTGTCATATTTTTGACATGCAGCTTAGGCTTGGCAAAAATTAAAAAAAAAATGACTGGTTGGTAAATAGTATGGACAAACGTGTGGAATTTTGCCGCTTAAATTCCGTACGGACGCTGAGGGTGATCCAGCTGGTTTTGTTAAGAAATCGTTAACAGCAGGTTGTAACGATGTATTTTGACGAAATCAGCAAAGAGATTTGACTATTGGAACAATCCCCATTTTTCGACTGAGGTTGATTAAATAGGTGACTCTGGGACACTGTCCCTACACTCGTTACTAAAGTTCCCTGTTTCTACGTTACAAAAGTTCCTTGCCGTTACCAAAGTTCCCTGTCGTTACAAAAGTTCCCCATTAATCGTTACAAAAGTTCCCTTTTTCCGTTACAAAAGTTCCCGACGTTACAAAAGTTCCCTTTTTTCGTTACGAAAGTTCCCTTTTTTCGTTACAAAAGTGCCCTTTCCTCTGGCTCTCTCTCTCTCTCTCTCTCTCTCTCTCTCTCTCTCTCTCTCTCCCTCTCTCTCTCTCTCTCTCTCTCTCTCTCTCTCTCTCTCCAGAAGAAAAGTCGGGCACTTTTGTAACTTTTGTCTCTCTTGATGATAGCTATGCTTAGATCTTTGCAGAAAAAACTAAATAAAATCATGGGAATACTTACTGCTGTAAACTCACTGCATGCAAGTAGTCAGTTAATACCACACAAATCTGCATGTATTAGGCTCTGATGTGTCCTCGAGAGGTTACGAAAGTGCCCTATGTTGTGGTAACTGTTTGTTTAAAAGCAATAAAATCCATTTCTGTGCTAAGTTGTAGCTATTGCCTTACCATTTATGCGCCAAACGATTCTCTCAATTACCACAGCACTTTAAATGTGAGTTATTTTGGCTCACAAAAATCTGCCGTGTATGTGTTTGACTTTTCATGTCCATGAAAAGAATCACGATTCGGAAAAAGCCCATTTTTTACATCACGAATTTGAACAAATGAGTTTGACAATTTAAGTCGGTCAATCGCGCTATAATTTTAGAGGAAGTTGAAGCTATCTTTTGCCAATGCAACAAAGAAAACTTGAAGTGAATCGGATAAATCCTTATTTTTTTATGGAGATTTCAAGTTACCGATGTCACAAAAGCGGCGATGTTACAAAAGTTCCCTATTTGCTAGAAGTTCCAGAAGGTGGTTTCACAATAATTTCTTGAGAGATTGTGAAGTTTAATGCAATCAAATTAAACTTTAGTATGAGAGAAATAGTTGACCAAAAATTGAACTTTGTCCTAAAAAAGGAAGAGGAGTTAGAGCTGTGGAAATGCATTTATTCTACTTTGGCGCTTTTCGCGGTAATGGCCGTAAGGGTGTATGGTTGCAGGAACTATATATACGACTCAATGTATCGCTGAATTATAGTAAAAACGAGTAATACTAATTGTGTAATATACAACTGACTGCCTGTGAGCTATTCTGTTGCTTAGAAACATTTCCAAAGCAATGCACAAAACGGTGCAGTTTTATACAGTACCCGAGACAACCATCGTTTCGTCGTACAAGAAAGAGGGCGTAGCTCCGGGACAACTTTAAATAAAATATTGCAGAGGAGTGCATTTAGTAGTAAGAGTATTTATGAAGAACGTGTACCTTTTACTTCAAGTAAAAAGAAGATGAACAAAAGAATGATAAACAAGATGATGATGATTGAGTATCACCTACTACACTTGTAGTGCAAGCCTTCACGCGGTCTGATTTGTAGCGCAAAGTTAGGACAACCTTTTGAACTATTTACTGGTCTGCAGGAAACTTTGTACATACTTCTCTGCTTTCATTTGACTTTGTTAATGTTTTTAACTTATCCTTGATTGATATCTTTGTATATTATTGCGCTTAATTTGCTAGAGGTTCCAAATGGGGTCTTAATGTAAGTGGCTTTAATTTTTTTAACTATTTATGTACATTGTAGTGGTGAACGGTATTTTCAAGTTTTTTCGCGCCATTTAATATCATCTGTTCAAATAAACTGCAGTAACAGTTAAAAGTTGCTAAAAATTCCACTTTTAACTGTTACAGGGTCCATTCTTAATCCTATTCAGCTTGGACTTTTTTTGTTCAAGAGCTTGGAGGAGGTACAAAATGCCGCCTTCTTAACTCCAAGAAAGTTTAAGCTACGACAACGAAACTTCGATAGCACGTCCAAAAATCTTTCTTTTGAAGTTCGTAACATGACCTGATGACGTCACATGATGTGGGTAATACGTCATTATTGCCAAAATGGCGGCCATCTTGAATCCGTCATCTAAGATTTCATGTTCTTGTCAAAACCTCTGAAAACCACCAAAATTGGCCTAAAAGTAATTCAAACCAATAAATGAATGATCAAAACGATCTTAAAATGTAACATATAGCACAATTAAGTTTAAAATTTTCCTTTCCTCCCCCTTTAGCTGAAGCTTTTTTCGAGCGAAGTCGTGACCCTCGGACGCACGGGAAAAGTCATCCCCCCAGAGTGGTACAATGGGAGGAGGGGGGTGATGGAACCTCTCTTGGGTTTCTTATACGTTACCATGTTTTGAAAAGATTTTGCCTTTAGTCTGTGATGTGCTCTACAAGATGAGATACATTTTATGGGTTGTGGCGCTGCTGGGGGCCTGTGACGCCACCATCTAGTATTGTAGAAGTTCTCATAAAAAGGCGGAAATTGACATTTTTAATGCTACACAAGTAGAATATGACATAATTAAGCACTTTGCTTCTTTATCTTTTATCACCTAACAACACGCATTTTTACTCAAAAATGGCTTGACCACCTGCTACTTATGACGTCATATCTCGTAACCATAGTAAACGATTCTCACCAAACTTAGGTCAAAATGTGTCTAAGGTATATGCGTACAGCTACTGAAAATGGCAGGTGCTGATGAAGAATCATATTAGAAAAATTCAAGAACAACCTTATGGGGGCTGGCAACCCTCCCATCCCTTGTACATCCGAGGTTAAGAATTGTGAGGACAAAAATTGATCCAACTCCGAGAGTATTAAAGCCTTGACAAGAAAATGTCGAGGGTGATACAGGTGTCCCAAAACGTTTCCTTTGAGGTCCAATAACAACATTTGATGACGTCACCTGACGTAATTCCTTGCTTTTTCCAAAACCTTCAGAAACCATTAACATTGGACAATAACCATTGAAAAGCAACACAAGAAGACTCAAATGGTGTAAAAATGTAAAAGTTAGCGAAGTGGAAATAAAATTTTTCATTTAGAACAGTAAAACTTAAAATTGTGAAAAAGCTCCTGTCAAAATATGGGTGCCATGGCAACACCAAATTGGATGGACAAAGATATGTCACACCAAATTGTTTCTAGCTAAATTTTAGGGAAAGTAACACAGTTTGGTGGCTTTTTCTTGCATATTAGAAAGCTTGTAGCGTTCAAATTGAGCGTGGGCTCTTTGTTCTCCCCAACTCCCAAGCTAAATAGGGTTTAAAGCCATAAGCTGTAAGACTGTTACCCGATCTATACCGTTACAAAGACGACCAAGAAAAGTCCTTGCCTATTTAGCTACACGCAGGGTAGGGAAGTGATTAGTTACAAATTACTAAGGAAAGTCACTTAAGAACATTATAGGAGCCACTTAACTTGTTAGTTGGCCATAAGTTCCAAGAAGTCTTTTATCCTTCATCTTTTGAATTAATAGGTTGCTGAGATGAAAAGCGTCGTTGAGATTGGATAAACGTCTATTTTATGCCACATGAACGCTGAAGTTCCATAGCAATTTGTGGGCCTCCGCAATAAGAGCGCAAGGTGAACACTGCCTTACCCGAAGGGGGGATAGAATAAAATTACAAGTACATTTATTGATTTTCTCCTGAGGATTTTGAAAAAAAATTTGCAACGTTTCTTGACTATAATAACTTATAATTACAGTGAAGAAAAACATTAAAATTCTAATAAGAAAAATTTGATTTACATAAAAAACGAAAAAAAAACAAAACTAACGTGCACATAAATCAAATTGCGAGGTATCTTGTGCGAGGGTAACCCTGCACTTGAGACCTGCGACTAATTATTACGCCAGGTGTCAAGGCTGTGAATACTACACATCAAGGTAAACTGAAGCTCTGGTAGTACACAGGAACTAGACCGTTCAAACATTTCTATACATAAACGTCGCATGTCTTAGATACAGTTGGTGTGAAATAGAAAACAGGTAGACGTTTGTGTTATTTCTTTTCCGACCTATCACCGGCCCGTAACAATCACAAATCTTAAATTTCACTTCTTGGTCTTGCCTTTTCTTAAGTGTTGTATTATTTTTCATAGCATGTCAGAAGGCTTTCTCCCTTCCACAGAATCCACTGACACCTAGTGATACCTAAACCAGCTCGCTTGTTCTTTGTGTTTACTAATTATATGATGTTCTTTTAATTCTTGTAACAACCCAAACCCTTTCAATTTTTCTTATTTTCAGGTTTTGATTTTTGTGTAACAACACTACATTTGTTGGACCAAGACGGTTCTTTTCTTATGTAAAATGACCGTTCATTGCATCTTGCTTTTAGAGCAAAAAATTGACTAAAAGATAGTTTAAATTGAGGGTTTATGTGTTCGTTGAGTTCCAACAGATGTCGTAGTCGCAGTTTCAACTAAATGCAGTATACCAGTCATTTCAGGTTATCCGACCTGGATAAAGATTGGAATTTTTTTTTGTCCGGAAAAGGGATAGAGCTCCTTAGTAGGTATAATGTACATGAATTCTGCCTGCATGAAAAAAACATTTTGTCATATTTTTGACAGGCTAGGCTTCGCCAAAATTTAAAAAAAATGGTTGGTAAATAGTGCGGACAAACGTGTGGAATTTTGCCGCTTAAATTCCGTACGGACGCCGAAGGTGATCTAGCGTGTTTTGTTAAGAAATCGTAAACAGAAGGTTGTAACTATGTATTTTAACGAAATCAACAAAGAGATTTGACTATTGGAACAATCCCCATTTTTCTAGGTTGATTAAAGAGGTAACTGTGCGACTCACACTGTCCCTACACTCGTTACTAAAGTTCCCTGTTTCTACGTTACAAAAGTTCCTTGCCGTTACCAAAGTTCCCTGTCGTTACAAAAGTTCCCCATTAATCGTTACAAAAGTTCCCTTTTTTCGTTACAAAAGTTCCCGACGTTACAAAAGTTCCCTTTTTTCGTTACGAAAGTTCCCTTTTTTCGTTACAAAGGTGCCCTTTCCTCTGGCTCTCTCTCTCTCTCTCTCTCTCTCTCTCTCTCTCTCTCTCTCTCTCTCTCTCTCTCTCTCGCTTTCTCTCTCATATTTTCTTTTTATGTTCTTGATGGCGGAACTCCTTTGCGGCCGAAGGCCGCAAGAGTGGAGCCCCATACTCATACCTAAGAGGCATGCTGGTTTTTTTTTAATGGTCATGGCAAGCGGAATGGCTCGCGGGCGCCCGCGCCGTACGACCGCCGCATTTCATGACATTCTTACATGACCAATTTTCGCCCAGCTTTTAGCTAATGGCGTGCGAGGAATCGCGTAAGTCTTTTGACGTGTGTTGCACAAGCGACTCGCGTAGCAGTAAAATAACTCTTGAAAACAGTGGATAGTTGCGCTCGACGATAGGAGAACGCAACCCTAATCCCGGCCGGAGTGAAATGGAGATTTTCTCTGCAGTGGAAATGGACGGACACCTATTTAGCCCCCCCCCGAAGATTCTTGCAGGGGCATAACCTCGGCCGGGAACTGGTGCATACTTTGACTCGCTTTCATGGAAGCAAATGACCTCGCTTTCACATCCAAAGGCGTCTTTGTTGCGAAGAAGCTTGTTTCGGACGAGGGAAGTTCCAGGCTCGAAAAAGCAACCTTTCGCCCAAGGAGTTATTGTAAATCCTTGATCGAAGTCTTAGAGAAGTATGCACGACTCCTTGGTACATATGTCAACCTGCAGTTCGCCGTTCAGTTGGCATTCTAACCTTCTCGCCTTCGATGAAGAACCACTCGGCATACAACATTCAAATTTATATGTCTGTGAAAGAAACACGCTATTTAATTTTACTTGAAGCTTAAATCATTTCTCTCTCGAACAATGCCTTGACGAGTAACTCTCGAAGTTTTCTGTATTGTCCATGCTGCCACTTTTAAATTTAGAAATCGCGTTGTCTGCTTATTTCGGAAATCGACGTTTATCAACGAAGCCGCGAACTAAAAGAGGTTGAGAGGACCATTGCGCGAATATTTTTGGAGGTTATCAAAGGTAAAGAGTTCAACGATAGTTGTAACATTTCAGTTTAATTTTGCATTAACATGTGAAACTTTCGATGAGTACATACAAGCGGTCATGTAACTAAAGATGTCCGCCTGAAAAATAACATATGTCACCCAACTTTGTTATTTTAAGATTTACATGTATTTCGTATCTGACAATGTTCGATTTTCTATTGAAAATATATCAACTGATAAGAACCGAGGGTCGAAAAAGATCAGAAAGCTGAGCAGACTCTTTCTTTCTCTAATTTCGGTGTCGACGAGGGTTGCAGTCGAACGCACTCCACTAATCTCCGATTACCACTAGTTTTATAGTAAAATGGTATCCAACGGCCATAACATGATGAAAAACAGGATTCTACATTCAAGGATGTAAGGTTAGAGCAAAACCAAGCTTATAAGTCGAGCAGAAAATACTAATTTGCGAACAAATAATTCTGACCTAAAGCATGACCTTTGTATTTTAAAACGAAGGAAGCGTATCCGTTTACCAAACAGAATTAGAAGAAGAACATAGCTTTCCAATTGACAGTTGTAAAACAGAATCAAAGTTATTCACAATAAACAGATTGAACTTATGAAAAAATGTGTCAAATGTATGCAACACTGTGCAATAATCTGTAAACAAAACCAAAAGGGAATTTCTAGTAATTTCGAAGTGAACACGCGTCTCCAATTACAAAATACAAAGCGACGAGTAAAATAACAGCAATCAAAACAAACGAAAAATGCCGATAAACGATTGAATGAATTTGCCTAGCGAACTTAAAGTGAAGGCACAAATAGAGAAACTAGATTTGTTTGAATCACGAAACAGAATTATAACTCTAAGTTTATACTAAAATGATACGCTTAAGAGACTAAAATTATACAGTAATTAACGAGGTCAAGTACCTAGGTTAATAACAGTAAACAAGAAATTCTGAAGAATTTATAGGCGGCCGATGGTAAGCAGGTAGATATGGAGTTCCGCTTTTTAGGTTTGGCTAAATCTATATATTAGTTTGATTAGAAGTAGAGTCCACATCGATGTTCCGTTTCCTTTTATGCTAGGCTGTGGCCGTGATGATGGTCTGTGTCCACGCAGAATCCACGCTCGTCAGCCTCAGTTCCCGTAATCCACACAACTGTGGCGGTGGAAATCTAATCAAGATTTACGCTAATCAATGCAGCATCACTGCTGCTAAGGTGCAATGTAAAGTTAAGTGCGATGGATCATTTCCAAATGATTTTACAAGTAAGTTAGAAACTATCACATGCTGTTCTGTTCCCTCCCCCTCTAGAAAACCAAACAACAAAAAATGTATACGTTGCCTTTTATAAGGGACAGGTACATAATTAATTGAACATGATTTTCACTTTAATGTATGTATGTATGTATGTATGTATGTATGTATGTATGTATGTATGTATGTATGTATGTATGTATGTATGTATGTATGTATGTATGTATGTATTTATGTATGTGGGTGGGTGGGTGGGTGGGTGGGTAGGTAGGTAGGTAGGTAGGTATGTATGTATTTGTTAGTATCTATTTATCGCTTAAGAATTTAAGATCGTACCAGGTACTGGAGATAGGAAGTGCATTCAATTCGAGATGAATGGTCGAAAATACGGACTTAAGGTCATCAACGGGACAAAACCAGTCTTTGAGGAGGTGAGTAAAAAACAACCAGAGCTTAACGGCTAAAGAATTCTGATGCATTTCGGCATTTCGGCATTTCGGCTTGGGCTAGTCTTTTCGGGGGCAGCGTGACCGAGTGGTAAGTGCGTTAGACTCGCAACCCGGAGGTCCCGAGTCCGAGTCCCACTCCGACCACCAGCTGAATTTGTTTCTCGGTACCGGGTTCAACTCCTCA
The DNA here is from genome assembly GCA_964030785.1 of Siderastrea siderea. Taxonomy (NCBI): domain Eukaryota; kingdom Metazoa; phylum Cnidaria; class Anthozoa; order Scleractinia; family Rhizangiidae; genus Siderastrea; species Siderastrea siderea. The sequence continues at coordinate 24,490,890 of OZ034971.1, read as the reverse complement.
GCCACGCTTGTAAATAGCCAACTGATTTGCCTCCCGCCAGTTGGGATTTTTCACCTCCTTTGTGTTTAATTTGATTATTTGTTAATGAACGATTATTTCAGTGGAGTGCCTGTGAACTAGCTGTATTAGCTAAATGCACTTCCACTTTAAATAATAGCATTTTCTTATATTTTTCAAACTTTCTATGCCGTGCCCGTTACATCAGGCTAAGAACTTTAGGATATTATTTGTCATGCCAGCAACAGATTTCCTTTAATTGGTCTATCTGGTGTGCAGATATGCAGGATTGCAGGAAGGCTGGTGATGACTTCCTCTTCAAGGAGCATACTATAATACATGGCAAAAGAGCCTACGCCTACGAGCACACGGTTAATGGTAACAAGATGTGCCTAACTGGCATTTGTGATGGAAACCTCACACTAGATGCTACCAGTGACCCAATGAATGGCCGTAAATGCCGATTTACAAAGATACATGAGCGTAAGCCATGAACTATACGAGCCAGTGGTTTTCTGGGAAGCGGAAGAACCTGCTTTAATCTCAGACACCGTGCACATTATGATGGAGCGAAAAAATATAACTGACAGATGTACTCCAAAATCTCTCCATGAATAAAAGATACGTTGAATATGAATAAGCAGAACGGAGGAACAAGCCTGCCGTGCTGTTTTCCCAGGATTTCATAATGTTGCATCGTTCATGCTTTATACTTTCTACCAGACAACGGTTTTAGTACAGAGGGCCACAAGTTTATTAGTATGTATATACTATTATGTGTTTTACCCTCTTTAAATAAAGGCTTTACTTACTTACTTACTTACGGTTTTTCAATCAGGTGTACATACTGAGCTAAATTAAACGTACATCAACCACCCAATCATTAGCTTGAAGTGTAGGATTAGTTTGGGCAAGCGAGACTCCATCTTGCTGCCAGTCATGGGATGCGAAGATTGGAGGCCTAAAAAGGTAACTAAGGCGGTATCCTTCGTCGTTTCTGAAACCAAACGGGGAGACAAATTCAGCATTCAGTCGCCAAATAAATTAACAAAAATTTGGAATACGTTTAAGTCACACGTCATCATGGTAAAAAACCTTCTGCGTTGTTCATGATAACAACGGTCCTGTTAGAATCTTAGTGAAGAGAGTAATTTTTACTCAGTTAATTTAAGACTATGGGTTTTTTTTCTCTATGAGAACTTAGCAAATGATGCGGATGTTAAATTTCTATGTATTGCTAACGTAATTTGTATCAAATGCTCATTGAGAATGAAGCTCTAAACTGCACTGAACAAAACATTTTGATTACTAATTAATTGATTTCTTGACTAACTTATTGAGTAAGTTTGTGATTGATTAAAGGTCAAATAAACCAAAATTTCGACATTTTTCTTTCAATCCAATTTCCTTGTTATGTGTTTGTTAAGTATCAAATAAACATAATCCGAAGTTTCAAGCCAATTGGACTTAGGATCGGAGAGATAATGGAACGTGAAAAGTGCTACTTTTTGGCCTTCGTAATCGCAGAGTGGTCGGGAAAGTTGTCGGTAAATTGTCGGAAATAACACCAGTGAGGTCACTACTGGCGAGCTGGAAAATTGCAGGGAGTCGAAGTATAAGGACTTGAGCGGAAACCCATGGTGTTTCGTGCTGCTATAAGAGTAAAGTAAGTAATTTTAAGTTTAAGGAGATCCAAAACTGCCTCAAGAATGGCTCAACCTACAAAACATTCATGCGTCTATGCAGACCAGTTTACACCACATGCACCTTTATACTTTCATTGCTGTATACATTAACAGGCAACCCTCCTACAAATCTGCATTTGAAAATCATGACTTGGCGACGTTGAAACGTCTTATTTCTTTTTCATCGCTTGTTTTCCTTCAGCCTGAGCCCGAGAGGCTCCGCACTACAGGGGTGCCTTCTTTAAACTACCAGTGTATTGAAACATAGAGAAAATTGCCATGTTAGTATACGAAAAGGTCACAAACGCAGCTGCAAATTGGAAAAAAAGCTGGCTAGTGCGAAGGATATCAAGGGTATAACGTTTTGGGTAGAAATGACAACGCGAAACACATAAAACCTTGCATCCTTTGAGCAACTGAACCAGAACGACTGAAAGACCGAGAAAAATGTGGCGATTAAAGAAAATTCTAGATATTGTTCTGGCTTAACCTTGAGGTATAAGAAAGGGGTGCAACTTTGCTCTAGGTATATGAAAGGGTTACCACTTTGGTAAGACTTATTATATTTAAGGGTAGGAGTTTGAACCTCCGAGAGGAGCCTCCCCGTACAAAACTTAATTGAGTAGCCCCTCACCCCCCCCCCCCCCCCCCTGGTGGAGCCCGAGTCCATGAAGATCATTTCGAGTGTGCCCATTGTTTTGGTCATCAAGATCATTTCGAGTGTGCCCATTGTTTTGGTCATCATCCATGCACACTATTCCCGTGAAAGCCGCGGTTTCTTTTAAGCTTTTAACAAAAGTCCTCAAAATTAAGCTGTGCAGAAATATATTTGATAGATTTTATCCATCAGTTTGTACGGGGAGCTAAAAATGGAGTCAAATATACCACAGAAAAACCAAATCACGAAATAAGTGGACCCATTACAAGGGAGGATCAGAGAACATAAACGGTATAAGAATGTTTAAGAACTGACCTCTACATCGAATTATTAGCAGTGCTAATTTGCAGCTGTTTGTTATCCCATAGGAATCGTAGGTTTAATCCAGGGTTAGACCACAACTTTCTTAACAGTCTTAACAGGTGGCTGGATTTCTTTCTTTTTAAGACAGTTCGGTCATCATCTTTTTTAATTATAGACTTCATAGTGAAAGCAAATGCTTTTCTCTTGCAATGCAGTTTAGTTTGTGACAACATCTAGCAGTTGTGTAACGCTCCCGCCGCTGGCTTCTTTTAATGTTTAAACTAAAGTCAATCATGCGTTGCAAAGCGGGGGAGTCATTTACTAAGCCATTAAACCGTTAAACAATCATCATTGAAATTTTCACTTGAGCGCCAAATATGTAATCATTGCTTTAATATTTTCCTTCAGAAGGAACTGTTCGGAGCTGATAATAAATGGCAATTTAATTTACATCTTTCTAAGTGGTATTTATACATGCAATAGGTAGATTCGCTGTTCAGCCCATTGCGTCATAGACTTCACAAAATCAATAAAATAAGCGATCAATATAGCTCTTTGTCTAATCGTGAATGAATAATCAAGAGTACTTCTGTCCATCTGAATCGACAGGAACATTCTCGAAATAAGGAAAACAGCGAAATTGCCAGAGTGCAAAATCAAGTACTCACACTAGTTTCGAAGTTGTTTCTGTTTTATGTTAGCATTCTAAGTCCATGCCTGGTAAGTGAACCCTTTCACTCCCAAGAGTGCCTAAAATCAAAATTCAAGCCGAATCCCAAATTTCGTTTTGTAAAATACTACAATATAATAAGTTCCATGTAAAAGTACTGTTGAAGAGGTTTCATTTGAATGGTTATACCATAGGATTTTTCGTCCACAGACTCAAAAGTTAGGGTTAAGGAAGCGGAAAGCAGCCTTCTTAGGACATTGCGATAAACTGTGACCGTGTTCGATACATAGACTGACAAAAGGGCTTTTCCGTTAACTTTTAGCAGTAAGTTGTTCTATTTTGGGCAGTCTTTTATTTTCAGTCGTTTAGCGGTAGCTTTTACATACCTGTAAACTCACAAATTTGGCTTAAGGGAGAATAAGTGGAAACAAACTGACAAAGATCGAGTTTCGACGGGGGTGTTTAGCCTGCAGCAGCATGCATGTCAGTTTTTCAGCATGCAGTAACTTTTTTTTCCCTAGAATGGTGCAATTAGTCCGAAACATCTTAAGTGGTGCGACCAAAGCAGCGAAAAACAACGACTGCCGCACCAAATGGGTGTTTTTAAGTTGCAAAATCTCATTCTCGATCCCATGACTGAGGGAAAGAAGTGCTCTGATTAACCTGGGACCTTAATTTTTAGTACTGTTAATTTCAAATCGTATAATTATATAATTATTATATAATTGGGAAAGATGTTGTATGTTGTTTTGAATATACTAGCTATTTATCTTGAAAGCAACTTAACTGATTTTGCAGGGTCAATTTAACGAAATCCCATGTCTGTAAATCAAACACACACCAAACCTTAACTTCATATCCTCAATCCACCACGCATCGGCCTTTAACGCTAACAGTGAAAGAAAGAACTTCGAAAGCAGAAACTAGACTAGTACGGTGTTAGGTGTATTATTGCATTTCGAGAAATCTCGCGCTCCGGCATTCAAGTGCACACGTTAAACGTTAAACATCTATAATTAGAGGAAGGGCGATTTTGATCGATCATTGATTGTGTTGAGTTTGTGAAGTCACTGGGACAATGAGGTGTAAAATAAATCCATATCTCTTTTGCATCCATAAAACTGAATACCTATGAACAAGACATAAATGAGATCGTTCATTGTGTGCTCCAAGCGTTCCTTTTAGTATCTTTGCTTAATAGTGAAACAAATTACTGAGACCGCAAGCTGATAACCTACGTCCGTCATTCAATTTTTCTCGTTGATTCTTGCGGGGTTAAAATCACTTCATATATTCGGTCAATGTCTCTTGTTTTGTAAGGTTTTTAATATTTTTTCTTTATTTTTCCGTCAAATATCATAGTTCAAGGCAATGCCTTAGTTTGTAGACACCGATGGGTCTATTGTTTATTGTGTCACCTTGGTGACCATTTCACAGAGAAAATTACCAGTCTGTGCCTACTAAATTGTTTTTAAACACTGTTGAAACGGAAACCGGAAAGACTCTCACAAAACAAAACAAAAACAAAGTTGTGACTTTTCTCATGATTTTGAGGGGAAAATATCTGTATATGCAATAATTATAATGTTAAAAAATAAAGAAACCAAAAAAAGGAGTGTGTATTAACTACTTAAGACAAATTATTACACTTCTGACACTCAAGCAAACTTCTCAACTGTTCCTCAACAGTTTGCCTTGGTTAATCCGCTTTCTTAATTGGTCCCCCCCCCCCCTTGCTAAGTATGGATGACAGTTCAGGACTGTACACTAAATAAACAACATTGGTGGGAGCGAGACACAGTTGCCATATGTTGTCACAGGGTAAATTAAATTGCACATGTAAAGCCTTCACACCGACCAACCAGAACGTGTGTAATCCAAACCATTTTTAAATTGAAAAACAAGCTCACAAAAAATACAGCCTGAAAATATGAAACAAACAACACAGCTGTATTCCAATTTAAATTGAAACTACACATGTGGGTTAAAAAGAAACACCAGAAATTCCGAAAATTATTAGTGACGTGCTGCGAATTGTCAATCGTTTTGTGAACACTGTGTTTTTTTCTTATAATAAAAACGATGAATTAGGCATGTGTGAACAACCTTTTAGGAAATGGGGAGCGACAGTTATATGTCCTTTAGTTTGCATATGTTATTTACTTGTACTACGAAAACGCCAGGTCTTCATACACGGCACAAAATAATGGTTATATTTTTTAAATTCTTTATTCAACGAACCATTCAATCAAAGAGCCAACCATTTAATTAAATTTAAAATGTAATTATTATATAATTACTAGGTAAAGCGATCATCAAATCAATCAGTTAATCAATTACTCTCAATAAGCTAGTCAAGAATTCAATTAATCAATGAATCAAAACGTTTCATTCAGTGGCGTTGAGAGCTTCATTCACAATGAAAATTTGATACAAATTACGCTTAACAATACATAGAATACATCATCCGCATTTATTTGCTAAGTTCTCATAGAGAAAAAAACCGTACGCACTAAAACGTATTCTAAATTTTTGTTAATTATTTTGCGACTAAATGCTGAATTTTCTTGCTTGTCTGGTTTCAGAAACGTCACTGAGAACTTTTCCTTAGTCACCTTTTAGGCCTCCAATCTTCGCATCACATGACTGGCAGCAAGACCGCAGAGTCTCGCTTGCCCAAACTAATCTATATATTTTGTTTATATTACTTTGTGCAAAGAAAATGGGATAAAATTAAAATTAAAAATTAATCCTGCACTACAAGCTAATGAATGCATGGTTGATGTTCGTGGAATTTAGCTCATTTATATTCTGGTATCTTTTTAAATCGGCATTTACGGTCTTTCTTCGGGTTACTGACAGCGGTTAGTGCTAGGTTTCCACCACACAGGCCAGTTAGGCACATCGTGTTACCATTCACGATGTGTACGTAGGCGTAACGTCCGAGATGTGTCGCCCTTTGCTCCTTAAAGAGGAAGTCATCACCAGCTGTATGGCAATTCTGCATCTGTGAATGCAATAGATCAGTTATATCAGATTGGGATTTTTGCTGGGCACTGTTCGCTGGAAAAGTTAAGATAAAAGATTGCCGCGAAAAGCATACAATTGAGGATTTCATTCACATCTTGCTAAGTCACATCCAGAGCTGCCTTGCTGATGCGCCATGATGTCTTACACTGATTAATTTTACTGATCATTAGCTGCAGATATATAAAGAACTCTTAAAATAAAATGTTGCTTTTCGTTGTCATTCAGGAAAAAATCTCGAGTGAGTACTTGAACCGATTACTCTCAGAGCTTCAAGAGAACCACGTCAGAACACTCCACTTGGACAAAAAATACTTCTGTACGGCAGGACTCATTTTTGTTTATTGTTTTCCGTGGAATAGCATTCTTAACTTACATCGTACATTGTTACCCCACAACACACCTGCTTAACGTTATCTAAGTCTGCTTTAATTGACGTGTGTGTATAGTCATCAAAAGTCATACTCGACGAAGGGAAATCTAACTTAGTAAATATTGATAAGCGCTGATGTACGGCCGCCAAGTTGGTGAAAGTTACTTACGACGTAAGAAGGCCAAGTATTTATAACACCAGATATAAAGTTAAAGATTCAAAAAAAGCAAAAGTAGCTGGCGTGATATGAGGCTTTTACGTGAGCCGAAATGCTCTCTGATTGGTTACTACTCACCTCAAAAACCAGTTTAACTGGATTTGTCCCTCTGATGACCTTTAGTGCATATTTCTTACCATTCATCTCGAATTGAATGCATTTCTTGCCTCCAACTCTTGGTACGATCTCAAATTCTTAATCGATAAATAAATAAATAAATATTAATGAACAGATAAATAAATAAATAAATAAATAAATAAATAGGGAATTGAGTCACAAAAGCTTTGCCATGGCCAACGAATTTCTACATCTCCTCAAAATTTTCCGCAACTTTCGAAAAACAACCGAAACTTCAATACTTTGTGGGCTTCTGATCTTTATTAGAGTGATAATCAAAGACGTTGTACATATTTATTGTTGTTTGGTACTGGAAGGGGAGGGAGATATTACTGCTGTACAAGACTGGAATATTGAATGTTTAAAATGCAACATGTAACATACAATCATACTAAAATTCTCTCTGATTGATGCATTCGTTTAACTAAAAACATTTAACCGTTCCAAGAACAGCAAGGTCTTCTACAAAGTATATAGTTTCTCACTTACTTGTAAAATTATTTGGAAATGATCCATCGCACTTTACTTTACATTGCACCTTAGCAGCAGTGATGTTGCATGGATTAGCGTAAATCTTGATTAGATTTCCACCACCACAGTTGTGTGGATTACGGGAACTGAGGCTGACGAGCGTGGATTCTACGTGTACACAAACCATCATCAGGGCCACAGCCTAGGATAAAAGAAAGCGGACTATCGATGTGGACTCTACTTCTAATAAAACTTCTAATCAAGAGGCAAAGAGATAGAGATAGAGAGAGAGAGAGAGAGAGAGAGAGAGAGAGAGAGTCACTAAGGATACAAGCAAAATGTTAAATCCTTCTTAAGGAGCTAAGTAACTGCATTAAAGAGTGACTTACTGCAAAGATACGCTTCTTCTCCATAAATGCTACTGTCTTCATCTAGTAGTTATATACTTCAGAAAGAACTGATCAGTCACTACAATGTGCTCAGTCAAAGGTGGATACCTTATTTATACCATTTCAGGAGCATTTCACAACTATTTGAAGAATTTTGCTATACAACACCTAATAAGTAGCCTGAATGGCAGGCGCTGAAAGGGGAGGGAAAGGGGAAGTCTACCGTAATGGTTCGCATGTTTTGGCGCTAACGAAATCGATTTCCTACAAGGTAACTGCAAAGGTATTTGCCCAGATCCCGGCGTAAAATTTGTCATTGTTGTCGCTAACCACAAAACAGCAATAAATGTTACCTTTATTTGAAATACCCTAGTTTTCTCGGACCTTAATTATTGGTGCTTTGGGGTCATTATAAAGCCGTGTTCCTTCATTCATTCATTCATTCATTCATTCATTCATTCCTTCATTCATTCATTTAACTTTATTTTAACACGGTTAAAAACATTAGGCCTTAAATTTACAAATGAAACTAAATTAAAAAAACAGCGAACTCTAAGCTAAATATAAATCATAACTACAAAAATATAACTACTGCCGGTGATCAAGCTAAATTATTGAACCATATTATTAAAAGAAGCGGAGTATTGTTTTCAGTAGCCCATTCACCAGGCACAAAGACAACTGAAATTGATTTCGCTAGGCAAGTGTAACGGAAAGACCCATTTCTAGTCTATAGATCGAACGCACTAAACTCTTACTTTATGCCCTAAACCGCTAACTATTTCCTCGAGGAATCAACCACCTTCGCCACTTAGAACGTAACCAACCCAGGCTCGACGATAGTGGGTGTTCAATTGTTTTTTTCGAAAATTCTTCCCCCGAGTCAAGCACACGCCCCAGATAAATCATGCGTGGTTAGACGAAGAGCTCTACTGATCACTGATACTACTGTTTGTGAAGCCACCACGGGATGCAAAATGAATCTCCTTGGCAACCATTAAACATATGCCTCTGAACAACATATAAATGATGTATAACAGCGAAGCAAACTACTAAGAGCGCAAAAGGATAACCTTTTTTCGGCACTCAGTCTTCGCGTTGTACTCCCTTCTTGTAACCGGTCAATCATTTCTATTTTCGTGTAACTTTCATTTTTCTTTTGTCAAATATCATAACTTGGCCGTTTCGCAGGGAACACCTGATCTGTACTAAGGAACGGTGATAAAGTGTTGAAAGGGAAACCGGACAAGCTTTGGCAAGGCAACACAGTTGCAATTTTTGCAGGGCTCTTTAACAGGAAAAAAATCTGTAAATGCGAAAAAACAAACAAAAAAGAAAAACAACTTTATTGTATTAACCGCTTGAAAAAATGATTCCACATTTCTTACTCAAGTGGACGTACAAACGCTTGAATCATAAATTTATCGTCGTTAAATTGCTTAGTAAATGGCTCCCCCGCATTCCCATGCATGGATGACTTTGGTTTGATACTAAATAAAACCAGTGGAAGGAGCGTGACACATCTACCGGATGATTATGTTGCACTTGACAAGCGTTGGCATCGCCTAGGCAGCGCGTGTGCAATCCAAACCAATTTTTTAATTGAATTGTTAAAAAGCAGGACCAGCAAAAGATATAGCAACCCTTAATGGACAGAAAATTTTACAAAAATCAGGCGTGGTTCTAGGGGTCTGAATCTCAATTAGCCAAAACTATTTCAATTTAACCACGCAGATCAATAAACTGTCGCTGAAACAAAATTTTGATTTTCGGTTCTCCGTGAACGAAACCGCTAAAATTCCAAAAATTGTTTTAATACTTTATCAATAAGCTGCGTATTTCTAATTGTTTTGTGAGAACTACATACATTTTTTCCCAGTGAGAAAATGGATGAATAAGGCCGTGAGTGAACAAACTTTGGAAGCCCCGGGAACGTCAAAGATATTTGATTATTCAGTTAATAGGTTGATTTTTCTAAAGCGATTTCTTTTAACAGTTAGCTGTCTGTTTTCAAACTTTCAGCGATGATGAACGTTTCGGCGATGACCGTTCAATCGAAATCAGAGCTTTAAACCGAACAAATTGGCTTAATACAAAACACGTTAGACTATGAAACTGGGACGAGCGTGATGCTACTGGGGTGGATAGCTCGAAAAAGCATGTTGAAACACTTCTTGGTTGAGATGCTCAAGGGAAAAATTTGATTTCGCCACGGAAATTTAACGGAAACACCTAATTGCCTGTCTATATAGCGAGCACGCCTTAAATTAATCTCATGCCCTGAGCTGCTTCAAGCTTCCTTAATCAAACACGCTAACATAAAACGGAAACAACTTCGAAACTAGTAACCTGCCGCCCACATGGCTCTTGAAGGGTAGAGAATATCTTCATATACTTTGAAGTAATCATTATTTAAAATAAATAAATAATAAAAGCGAGAGATAATGAAGATGAGCGTGCATTAATCACGAAAGACAAATTTTGAAGACCGCGCACGTTTGATTTATCACAGATTTTAAAATGCCTTAGTAGATGACTCGCCCCCGCATTGCCACGTATTGGCAAACACTCAACTAAATGGAGCGGTGGGGCGTGAGACTTAATTCAATTGCAACAGAGACTTATCAAAACGGCTGCCTAAAGGAGACTACCGTGAAGTCTAAAACCCAAAGCATTCGATGACTGAACTGAGTAAAAAAAGAAAGAAGGCCGAAATTCAGCAAATTGTAATCTTGAAAAGTTTATGGCTAAGCCGCGTCTTGTCTGCGTTTACCCGTGGACTAACAAACAATAGCAAATTAGACCTGCTCATGAGTACGTGTCTTGTTAAAATGTGAATTGAAATCAACTGTAAACCATGTATGGACACAAGACCGTATACATTCATTGAAATGACAAACAAAGCAGCAAGGCTGATCTGACTACATAGAAAGATTTGACTCTGCAAGACATCAACACGACACTAATAGAACTTTAACAGAGCAGGGTTGCAGCCGTAGACAGCTGTTTCGCTCTTCTTAGAGCTCATCAGTACGGCATAGCAAGATGGCGAAAATGCCGTAAAAATACCCGTGCACTCTGTTAAAACCCCTAAACGAGGACGCACGCCCACCAAATCACGCCATCATGTGTCCTGGAAAGGTCGAGAGTCCAAGTGTCGTGTTGATGTCTCGCAGAACCAAAGATAGGATGGACAAAACCAACCTTATAAAGAAACATGGACAAAACCATGCTATAAAGAACAGCATATCGGATCTATTAAAAAGACCTACGGTCCAAAAACATACATACAGTAGAACAATATCAGCAAAGGTCCGCAAACGAAAATGCTGCACGTGTACGTAGGATCTAGTAAACCAGACCTAATCAGCCAAAGAAATACTCAAATGACAAACAAAGCAGCAAGGCTGATCTGACTACGTAGAAAGATTTGACTCTGCAAGACATCAACACGACACTAATAGAACTTTAACAGAGCAGGGTTGCAGCCGTAGACAGCTGTTTCGCCCTTCTTAGAGCTCATCAGTACGGCATAACAAGATTTACTAGCAGCCAACGAGGATAGTCATGTTTGCTGAACTGGTTCCATGGCCCTAGTAACTAGTGTAAAATGGTGGTGTCAGGCCTGCACGACTCCCACGCTCGTGTTTTCAACGCAATGAGTACCCATATGCTGTTTCCTGGTTGCCACTAACATCAGTAAATTGCAGCCAAAGGCTGAAAAAAAAAAATGACTGTTTGTAACGTGATTACTTAGTGTCCCTTCATTTGAAATATATATATATGGCGAAAGTTGATAATTTGCAAGTGCAAACTACAAAACTTGGGCGATTTCACGAAGATTTAACGAAACCACATTATATTTTCTTTTTTAATTAGTATTTTTCCACTGCCTTTTCTGTTTGCTTTGCGTTCTTGTTGGCATCTCTGTATTCTTCTTTTCTGTTCGAAACGTTCTCAAACACCTGTTGAAATCAACATTAATTATATCAATTTGAAATACGCATCCTGTCGGTGAAGTTCTTTAAAAAATTTTCAGAAATAAGACTACGAGAGGTCTTTGTCTTCTTATCGCATCTTTTATTTCCGTTTTTTTCCCTGGGCCCTGTACCATCCTTGAAGAAAACTTAAAACTGGGGTTCGGAGACTGTTCTGAAATCTATGAGCTAAGAATTGCTTTGACGTGTGCGCCGCATTTCGCTCTAAATATTTCCTTAGAAAAACGCCCTTTGCCTACTTTCTTAAGATCTTAATGGCTTTTTTAATATTCTAACATGTTTTCATATATCTCTAATTTATTGTATTAGATATTACTGACGCATCTAGTTGAAACTACACATCTCAACGTTAAAGCAGTAAAATAATTTTCGGAATTTTGTAGGTACTATTCCAAGAGAGGAGAATCATAGTTTTAATTCCACCCAAGCGCGTCTTTTCTTTTCTTTCTTTCTTTTAATTTTTTTTTTCATACTCAGATGTGGTTTTAAGTGAATTTTAACATTAACTATTTCAGACCTGACCGCCTTTAGAACCACGCCTAGTTCAATATATTCTTTCAGATAAGCAAAGAAAAATCACGATTCAATCAATAACGCGAAATGCCCCTAAATCTTTTGCATTTTATTCACCATTAGTTTAAACACAATTACTCTATGCAAGGCGGGGGAGGTCTTTATAAGGCAATAAACTGTGACAAATTCACGGCAAACAAAGATAAAGCTTATAATTATTACTTTAAAGCTGGTGTCTTGCGATATTTTCTTATTTTTTTCCCTTTTTATTTTGTTATTAAACTATTATGCTCAGACTCTGCAAAAAACTCATGTAAGTATGAAATGAAAGAGATTTACACCGCAAGAAGACATTAACGGTTCTCTTCTGACCAGGTCTTCAGTTTGAGGTCGCAAATGTTTTCTACAATGTTAAGGGGATGAACGAATATCTCTGAAAAGCTGTTTCCAGCGTCCCTTAGGAAACAGAAAAGGCTTCCCAAACGATCTCTGGGCTTCAGAAATCAATAAGCCACAAAATGCAAATTGTATAGCATGACGTAGCAACCAAACAACGTCACATCGGCAACCAAACGGATGTCACGTCCACCCTTCGGACTAAAACGAATTATTCTTTTCTCTTAAGAAAAACATTTCCAATCATCAAGATATTGAATACATTCGTTGCACATCGGTTAAGTATTCAAATAATTTTCGGTATTTTTCGGTTTTATTCGCAGCAAACCAAATCAAAGTTTTGCTCCAAGTTTTTTCGGCTCAAGTCCCGTCTACAAGCGATTGTTATATTTCTTTGAAAAACCAATCAATTTTCAAATGGCTTGGACCGCACACGCATTTTTTAATCATTCATGATTAAAATAAACATTTCTAAAGGAAAACAAGAGTTGAAATAATGTTTGGAATTTGTTTCAATCCCTAGTCCAGTGCTGAGGAAAACTTGGACTGCCTCATTTACGAAATGTACTTCACAATAAACAAGAAACTGAAATTAAATACCCAAGCTGAATACGTGCGCACATGTTTGTTGATTGTTTGTTTTTGGCTCATGTCCTGTCTATAACGCCGGATTGTTGTATTTCTTTTTTTCAAGACCAATCAATTTGCAAATGGTTTGAATTGCGCCGCACTGCCTGCATTGGTCGACGCGAACGCTTTTCTCCCACATTTCAATTTTTAATCACAGAAGATAAAAATAAACATTTCTTAAGGAAACTGACTAGTGTTGAAATAGTGTTTCAAGTTTGTTTCAATCTCCAGTCCAGTGCAAGAAAAACTGGACTGCCTCATTTATGAAATGGTCTTCACAAGAAACAAGAAACTGAAGCTGCTTTAGTAATGAACACTAACATTCTTGGGTCGGTTGTTCAAAGCAGGATTAAGCTAGCCCATGGAGAGTGTCAGTTTTTAATTCAGTCATAATCAAGCGATGTGGATTCCTGTAAATCCCTTTTTGTCCTATGGTTTGACTTTGGTTGCTTTCCAACAGTTAATTAAAACTAGCTGTAAAGACCCTTTTTCGAGAATGAAAACAGCAACCTTGGTTAACTTTTAATCCCGGTTTAGCGTTAATCAGCTTTCGAACAAGTGGACCCTGGCCTCTACACGTAATCATTCATGGCAGTTCTAATTTACTGCTTGTCATTCCATTGTTAAATGCGGTTAAGACGTCGCTTAAGATGAACGGCGTTTAAACAATTTTAATCGTAGGCTTTAACCGAGGCTTAGACCACAACTTTCTTAACAGATGCGTGGATTTCTTTATTTTATTACTAAAGTTCTGTCATCAAATGAATTTTATTGAACTGTAGACCTATGGTCGAAGTACATGCTTTTCTCTTGTAATTCAATTAAATCTGTGACAACATCCAGCAGTTGTGTTACGCTCCCGCCGCTGGCTTCATTCAATGTTTTAAACTGGAGTCATTCATACGTTACAAAGCGGGGGAATCATTATTTGCGAAGCTACTAAACCGTGAAAAATCATCACTGAACAGTTTACTAAAGCGCCAAATATGTAATCATTGCTTTAATAGTTGTCCCTGAGGAGGAACTGTTAGGACCTGATAATAAACAATTTTATTTACATCTTGCTTAGTGGTATTTATTTTGTGCATGCAAAAGATAGGTTCATTGTACAACTTGTTACCTCGTAGACTTCACAAACTCAATAAAATCAGCGATCAATATGCTCTTTGTCTAATCGTGAATAAATATCCAGGAGTACTAGTATGCACTTGAATTGACACGAACATTCTTGAAATACGCCCAACACCGAAGTAGCTAGCGCGCAGAAGGGGGTTTGTTTCTGAAAAAACGATGGTACTGCATCGGTGTGGAAGTGAAACACAAAAGGTTGGATTTATCAAATGAGCTGATAAGGAAAATTGGCCACCGTAAAGAAATTGAAAGCTGACGTTTCGAGCGTTAGCCTTTCGTCAGAGTGAATCTGACGAGAGCTAACGCTCGAAAAGTAAGCTTTCAATTACCTTGCGGTGGTGAATCTACCTTATCAACTTAACTGATAAAGCCAAACTTTTGTACAATTGCGCAGACGACTTCATAACTTAAGATGCCATTGCAACCAGATTACAACTGTACACGCATAAAGCGTCTTGGTTGTTTGTTCAGGATGTTTTTGTAAACATCCTCAACAAACAGGGTATAAGTTACTCACACTAGTTTGGAAGTTGTTTCCGTTTTATGTTAGCGTTCTAAACCCATGTTTTGCTAGTTAAGGAAGAGGAAAGCAGCTGCTTACAACATTCCGGTTAATTGTAGCCGTGTTCGATATATAGACAAGCAATTTTTCCCGTTAAATTTACATGATGAAATCAATTTTTTGTAAATTCAATATATTTTAGCCAAGAAATGTTTCAACATGCGTCCTTTTTCAAGCTGGCCACCCCCGTGGAGACACGCCCCGTTATTCCTTTTTATCTCGGAACTTAATAGCTTAGATATTTTAACGTGTTTCCGTTTGTCCTCCCTTAAGTCAATTCTTAAGTTTACAGCTTTAATCGTGCCCATTTAATGTAAAAGTAAGCGACAGACACCCTTTAACATTTGAAAATAAAAAGCAAACGGCAAACAATTGCAAAATTTGGTTTCCAGGATCGCTCTGTTTTTGAAAAAGGCAATCAACTAAACAATCTTTTAAAGTACTCTTCCAATTTTTTTGCCCATGCCTAATTCATATTATAATAGGAAAAACAAAGCAGTCATCACAAAACAATTGAAAATACGCAGCTCATCACTGAAGTATTAAAATAATGTTCGGAATTTTGGCGGTGTTGTTCACCGAGAGCAAAACTGCAAAAATTTGTTCCAGCAGAATCCACTGACCGGTAACAGAGTGATTGACACCGCAAGAATCAACGGAAGAACTGAGTACCGGACATGTTATCCACTTCCGGTTTTCACAGCTTACTGCACTGTTAAGCAAATATAGTAGACTGAAAAGGAACTGCTTGCAGCAAACAATAAACGATTCCATTTACATCTTGTTCAGGGGTGTTTCGCCTTATCACAAATGATTGTTATCTCGAGTGTCTACTTCAAACTGCTTGAGAATTTAGTCTCGAAAAACAGTAATACACCGAGATCCATAGTAGCACGCACGGCTTCTTCTTTCGAGGTTCGTCCGTGCTATGTTATCGTTAAAGGGCTGGTGATGCGTGGTTGATTGAGGAAGTGTTAGGCTGTCTAGGGCATGACGTCATGGAGTGTGTTAGATCTGTAGACTAGAAACAATTTTTTTCCTTGGTTTACTTTGCAAACTCAATGTCTGCAGTTCCCTCTAAAAGTTCAGTGGGCTAGACACAACAACACTCAATTTCTTTCAAATGCATTTTAACAATCCAGTTTGGTCACAGAGTGCACGCAATTTTAAAACGGATGAAAAGCACCAAAATATTAATGCCCCGGAAAACTAGTAAACAACTGACTTCCATCACCTTTTGGGGTAAATGACAACAATGAAACAAATTTCTACGCCCGGATTTAAACAAACAGCTTGACAGTTACATTGTAGGAAATCGCTTTCATTTGCCTTAAAACATTTCAGCAACTTAAATAGACGTTGTATAACAAGCTTCTCGAAACATTTCAGTAATGCTCCCGAAAATGGTATAAATAGAAGGAGACAGCTTTGAGGAGATTGTAGTGATTTATCTGTTCTTTCAGAAGTAGATAAGTAGCTACTGGGTAAGGATAGTGGCATTAATGGAGTTTAACAGTATCTTCGCGGCAAGTAACCAGTAACGCAGTTATATTAGCGGTTTGAGAGCGATTTTATAACTTTTTGTGTGTGTGTGTGTGTGTGTGTGTGTGTGTGTGTGTGTGTGTGTGTGTGTGTGTGTGTGTGTGTGTGTGTGTGTGTGTGTGTGTGTGTGTGTGAGTAATTTTGAATGACTGGTATGACTTTTGAGAATGATAGGAAAGTATTTTAAAGGCAAAAGTATGTAATGGCAATTGTTTAATGTTGCTGAAATCTCTTCATGGAGAACGAGAAGTGTGTATTCTAGGAAGATTTTATGCCCGACATCTCGATCGCTTGTCATTTTTTCCTGACAAATTAAACCGTTTCTTTTCTTTCATCCCTTCACCACGGTCGCGTTATCGTTGGTTTATGTAAAAGTACAGTCCACATTCGTTTTCGTTTTTCCATCCTACACGGTGGCCGTGTTTTTTGATGGCCTGTGTCGAGGTAGAGTTCAGAATTGTTATCCTCAGTTCCAGATCACCCGGACGTGACAAACACGGCTTTTAGAAATCAATGTAACACCGCTGCTGCTAAGACGCAATGTAAAGTAAAGTGCGATGGATCAGTTCCAAATGAATTTACTAAGTTAGGAACTTAAGAAAATCCTATATTAAGGGGTGACCCATGGGGAGTGGCGTAGTTCTAGAAAATTACACGTAATACATACTGAAAATAGCATTTTTGGGTATTATTTGATCACATAATGCACAGTTCCATCATTAGAAGCACTCACATAGTTGTATTAGAAACAGCAGCACTGATAATATGAAAAGGGGAGACAAAGAGGACTAAAAATACATTTTTTAATGTTTAATGTGTACTATTTTTACTATCCGATCTTTGGCAAAATACATTTCATTAAATCAGACAGAACGGTATAATTCAGTTATCAAAACTGCTAACTCGTGGTTATGCAAGAAGCAGTAAGTAATTTCTCGTGCCTTCAACTTGGCTTTCTGGAGAGATTTTAGGCTCTTGAGATCATTCCCTTCTTTTCAGTCTAGCTGTGGAGTTCTGAGACTGCGAGAAGCCGTTAATTTTTTTGTTTTTGTTTCTTGTTTTTGTGGGTGTGGGGTTTTTTTTCCATGCTGGCGAAAAAATCACCAGGAATTTCCTCTTCGAGCCTCGGCAATGTGGATAATTTTGACAGCTAGTCGTTTTGCAGACAACTCGCTTTTGAGTGGTGATTAGAGGCGACAATAATGAAGAAAACAACAGCGTTCCAGCAGGAACCCACACACACACACCCTCCTTCCTCGGTTGGAAAGTCATGATCACGTGGTTACTTCTGCTGCTGTGTTTACGGTAGACGTGATGCTAAATCTTTCTACATTTTCTTTATTTCCCAACAAATTTAAGTTATAAAAGACCAAGTTGTAAGGAGAGAGAAACAGATACTGAAAAAAAAAAACAATGTTAAAGTTTTTCAGCCGTTTACTTCTCTTACTTTTAAGTAAAGTGAAACTTAAGAGGGTTGCGTCCGTTTTGATTTAATTAAACTGTAAATTAATTGCCGTGCTCAATAACAATGTTTAAGGTAATACATACTGTTTCCTGGCATCTACAGGCTATATAGATGCTACTGCTTTTGGTACTACTGTTTTTTCAGCTTTTTTGTTTATAATATACACTTGAAAGCTATCAGTGCTGAAAGCAAGTGCTGTTTAAATAACATTTTATATCAAGACTTGGGCAAAGAGTTTTATTTTAGTTCACTGAAACACAACAACAGAGTGCCGGCTAATCTTGACGCCAGAATGTAGCAATGTAAATTCCGTACTATATGTCAAGAAGATACAAGACAACCATCTTCTTCTGAGGACTTTCTACTGTTTACATATAAGCCATTCTGGGAAATTATGTTAGTCAATCTTAGAGCGGTTTCCAGTTAAGTGTCGTGAAACCACAGCCAAAGTAATTACTCCAGCCAATCAGGAACGACGTAAATAGGGGAACAACCCAATCAGAACTCAAAGTAATTAACAGGAGCCGCGTCAAGCGCGGGAAAACGCGTGCCAGGAAGTTGTGATTGGTTTTGGTTTTGCCTCCCATAGGTTCTGAGAAAGTGGCGAGAGGTTTGCTTGCTAACCAATCATCTAGCGTAGCAAACGCTAAAACAAAGTAATTGCATAATTACTTTCGACACTCGGTTGAAATTGCTCTATATACACGAAATACAAAGCCAGTCAACAAATACCAACAAATTATATGCAACCCAGTCACTTTCAACACTAGTTTATTTCGTACAAGTACTCGTCTATAAATAGCATAATTAATTTAAACAGTTTTGGTTATCAGAAATTCAGCCTTGTTTTCTTTTTGCATTAATGAAATTATGCTAATGACAATATTGGTCCTCCCTAAAATCTAATCTGGTACTAACACATGCAAATCAAAGGACGCCTTACCGCCTTACTAATGAATGCACTTGGGATACTTGAGATTTCTAACTTCAACAATGCCAATATGATACTGAAAATTCATCACAACATCATAGCCCAGGTGTAAAATTTGAGGAGAGTCAAAGGACCTACTGCTAGCTGTACTTGGAACACCACAGTTTTTCAACTTCGAAAGTAGTAACAGAAAATTGTTATCATGAACGAAAACTCTACCTGTACGTGAATAGTTCGTAATACAGAGGACAGCAAAATCTTGAGGCAGAGTATAGTTTTTTTGTTTTTGTTTTTGTTTTTTGTTGGTTTTTTTTTTTTTTTTGCATACTGACCTGGGTGGAAATCCATGTCTATAGAGCACATGAGAGATATGTAGAAAGCGTTTCAGTGTACCAGGCTAGGAAAGAAGTACACTAGCAATGTCTGTGTTAGTTTGACTTTCAATGGTCACCTGATCCAGAAAACTGCACAAAATTGGTTGTAGTACAACCTGACACTTTTCTCCACTTCACCGCTTTTTGTGAAAGTACTCTTTGGACTCTGGAAAAGCTCTTTAGATGGGGGTGATGGCTTTTCTGCAATGTTCGCCGCAATAAGTGCAGGGTCACTTGCATTTAAAGACACCTGCCTTGCTATTGCACCATGATCTTCATTTCGTAAGCCCATGATCCTGGCCAATAACATTGGCATGTATTCATACTTCTTCTTCACCTTTAAAACTTTTGAGCTCCACTCCTTCGTTCTCTGGTTACCATACAATATAATATGATACAATACAATGCATATATCTTATTAAACGTTTCGGTGTGAAGTATTGCGGTATATTTTTACGAGTTGTGCTGTATTTTGACGAGCCCGCAGGGTGAGTCAAAATACAAACAAGGAGTGAGGGGGGCCGGTGGGAAGTTTAAGATATTTGCTCGCTTACTTTTTTCAAAATTGAACAATTTCGGAAACTGTTGCAATTTTAGTGGTAAGTTGTTTTATGTTAGGCAGTCCTTAATTTTCAGTCGTTTAGCGATAGCTTTTGCGTACCTTTAAAGTGACAAATTTGGCTCAAGGGAGAATAAATGGAAACAAGGGTCGTGTTTGACGTAACCCGGTGAACAGACTTCGCAGTGGGGAAAAAGCGCGGAAATAAATCGGCGAGCGAAGCCAACCCGGCGAACGGACCGAGCCGAGCGTAGGCTGGGGAAGAGGACTCCCGTCTCTCCACTCGTTCTCGCCCTTTGTTTTCTTCACTCTTTCCTTTTCTTAGCTCCCTCCCCGACCAAAGAGCCTGGTCACAGGTTAGTCTTGACGGGGGTGTTTAGCGCGCAGCAGCATGCATGTCATATTTTTCAGCATGCGGTAACTGTTTTTCTTCAGGAATGGTACAAGTCGTGTGAAAAATCTTAAGTGGTGCGATCGAAGCACCACGATCTTTTTAAATTTTTTTTAATTGGAAAAGATGTATGTTGTTTTGCGTAGACAACTAATATTCTCACGGGCAACTCAACTAATTTTGCAACGTAAATTTTGACGAAATCATCTACTGCCAGTCTTTAAACCAAACCTTAACTTCATGTTATTTGTCTTACACCACTTCGTCAATCAACCCCGCATCCGACTTTAACGCTAACACAGAAAAAAACTTGGAAAGCAGAAACTAGGCTACTGCGGTGGTAGGTGTATTACTGCAATTCAGGGCTCGAAATTCACGGTCGCAAATGTGCAATTTGCGACCTCGGAGCGGGACTCGAACTCGGGACCTCCGGATTCGGCGACTCCAACGCACCTACCACTCGGACACCATGCCCCCGTAAAGACTAATCCCACAAGGATTTATTGGGAAATTTACAAGGGGCATTTTTTGCCAGCCAATGTTTGCTTAAAAAAGAAACAAAAGAAATTAAACTTTGCCGGGAGAAAGCATATAATTGATGATTTTATTCACATCCAGCTGAGTCACATTCAGTTAAGGGCTACCATGATGTCACACCGCAGGCTTACCATCCTCCGTTTGTGTTGCGGACCTGTGCTAGCCGTATATTAATGGCCGCTTCGGTTGTGTACAAAAGATTTTGTGAATTCGATAATTTCGGCTTTTTGAACGGATGAAAGTCAAATAAAAACGCTGAGAAACATGAACACTGTGTTAATGTTTATTATTATGGGCTTAGTTTGTCGGTTTAAAGCTCCGGGAGGCGTTTTTGGAAACTTGAAGTTTGGACCTACTCTATAAATGTATATATATACTCACAAGGCTTGCAACTTCAAGAACCTCAAATTATCGACCGGCTTGGGATTTGGCCAAAATTAATACACTTAACCTCGTGCCTTTGACAAAAAAATCCCGGTTTCCGAAAGAACAGTCTTTGTAGTTTGCTTTGGCCTGATTTTGACTCTTTCGAGTCCGCGGACTTACCCTTAAAATCCAGCACAAACTTTCGAATCTGATGGAAAATTTGTTTCTAACAATGATCTGCACAAGTTGCCTACTCAAAGGCATCTCAAGAATGCAGTTTTCGATGCAAATTTGAACTCGCGAGTCCCAAGCGGCCTGTTTGGCACATGAAGGAATCCAGTTGAAACACCCGCGTGCAGCCACGCATCGCAGCGCAACAATATGGTGATGAAATAAATTAAGAGCGGTTTGCTGTGAGAACCGACTAAGGGTATGCAAGATAGAGAAATCCGATTTTCTCAAAATCGGCCAGGATAAAGGCTTTGGTGAACTAGCTCTAAAAATATAAGTTTCGGGTCGTTTAGATTTTTATTTATTTTTTAGTGAATATTTTCGTATTTTGCCCTTCGCGGCAGTCAAAATCAACGCCAAAATCGGGACTTTTCCGGAAGCTCCTGTTCAAATATCGAAAGCGTCCTAAGAAAGATTAACCCAGGGAGTTAAAAGATCTTGTTTCTTCTGTTTATTAGCAGTGTCAAAGTTTCATGAAAAGCAAACGTGAATTTTTTACGAAATTTTATAATTTATACCCAACAACGGTCGTTACCGACAACCCAATTTAGGTTAAATTCAAGGCTCAAAAAAGCACTCTGGTACATGGCTTTACACAACGAGACTATGCTCCGAGAAAGAACAATCACTTCAACTAAACATCGGCGGAAAAACATTTTGGGACAAATGAAACGGCGAATTTTGAGAGCGCTTTGAAAACAGGCTACTTGAGTGATATGAGCGACCCTTTGACCTTTCATGTCAACGGAAATCAACACACAGCAGCTCTTAAAATGTGACTTTCCTTCGCCAGAATACGAGTTTGCTTGTTTTTCTAGAATGTTTTCAAGTAGAGGAAACCAGGATTTTGAATTTGGAGGCCTTTGTTCCCAATATTGAGCGATGTTGGGCAATTTAGAGAAGTATGTTATGAAATTGACCTACTTTGTTTATCACCGAATTATACATTCAAAGTCTGTTTACAACATGAATGCGGAATCAATCAATTAAGAATTTAAGATCGTACCAGGTACTGGAGACAGGAAGTGCATTCAATTCGAGATGAATAGTCAAAAATACGGACTTAAGGTCATCAACGGGACAAATCCAGCTAAACTCGTTTTTGAGAAGGTGAGTAAAAAACAATCAGAGCTTAACGACTGAAGAATTCTGACGACTGGTCACCTCAACCCATGCATTTCGGCTCATGGAGAAGCCTCATATGACACCAGCTAATTTTACCTTTTTTTTTTTCTTGGCCTTCTTACGCCACAATTAACTTTCACCAACGTGGCGGCCGGTAAATCAGCGCTTGGCAATATTTACTGAGATAGATTTGACTTCGTTATTTTAGCAGAAACGTCGAGTTTGACTAAAAATAAAAGAAAATACGGGGGAGAGAGAGAGAGAGAGAGGGAGAGCCAGAGGAAAGGGCACTTTTGTAGCGAAAAAAGGGAACTTTTGTAACGTCGGGAACTTTTGTAACGCAAAAAGGGAACTTTTATAACGATTAATGGGGAACTTTTTTAACGACAGGGAACCTTGTTAACGGCAAGGAACTTTTGTAACGTAGAAACAGGGAACTTTTAGTAACGAGTGTAGGGACAGTGTAGCACAGTCACCTCTTTAATCACCTCTTTAATCAACCTAGCACAGTCACCTCTTTAATCAACCTAGAAAAATGGGGATTGTTCCAATATGAATTTCATATATTCATAATTTCATCTTCGTCTTTCCCGGGTATATTACGAACCAATTTAATGACCAGCTCCCAGTTGGCTTGTTAGCTCAATTGGTTAGAGCGCTGCACCGGTATCGCAGAGGTCAGGGTTCGAATCCCGGCAAGCCTGACTTTTTCAGGCTTTCTTGTCGCAACTGCATAAGTTGCGTTAATAACTGCGAGGATCTTCTTTACATTTATTTCTTCATTCTGCAGTTCAAATATATGAATTTCATATATTCATAATTTCATAGTGAAATCTCTTTGTTGATTTCGTCAAAATACATAGTTAAAACCTGTTAACGATTTCTTAACAAAACTAGCTGGATCACCTTCAGCATCCGTACGGAATTTAAGCGGCAAAATTCCACACGTTTGTCCGCACTATTTACCAACCATTTTTTTTTTTTTTTTGCCAAGCCTAAGCTGTCAAAAATATGACAAAATGTTTGTCCACGCAGGCCGAATTCATATACACAATACCTACTTAGGAGCTCTATCCCGCTTTTCCGGACAAAAAAATTCCAATCTTTTTCCAGGTCGGATAACCTGAAATGACTGGTATACTGCACTTAGTTGAATCTGCGACTACGACATCTGTTGGAACTCAACGAACACATAAACCCTCAATTTAAACTATATTTTAATCAATTTTTGGCTCTAAAAGCAAGATGCAATGAACGGTCATTTTACATAAGAAACGAACCGTCTTGGTCCAACAAATGTAGTGTTGTTGCACAAAGATCAAAAACTGAAAATAAGGAAAATTAAAAGGGCTTGGGTTGTTACAAGAATTTAAAGAACATCATATAATTAGTAAACATAAAGAACAGGCGAGCTGGTTTAGGTATCGCTAGGTGTCAGTGGATTCTGTGGAAGGGAGAAAGCCTTCTGACATGCCATGAAAAATAATACAACACTTAAGGAAAGGCAAGACCAAGAAGTGAAATTTAAGATTTGTGATTGTTACGGGCCGGTGTTAGGTTGGAAAAGAAATAACACAAACGTCTACCTGTGTTTTCTACCTCACACCAACTGTATCTAAGACATGCGACGTTTATGTATAAAAATGTTTGAACGGTCTAGCTCCTGTGTACTTCCAGAGCTTGTTTACCTTGAGGTGTAGTATTCACAGCCTTAACACCTGGCGTAATAATTAGTCGCAGGTACCAAGTGCAGGGTTGCCCTCGCACAAGATGTCTCGCAATTTGATTTATGCGCACGTTAGTGTTTTTTTTTTTTTTTTCATTTTTTATGTAAATCATTCATAATTTTAATTTTTTTCTTCACTGTAATTATAACTTATTACTCAAGAAACGTTGCAAATTGGTTTTCAAAATCCTCAGGGTAAAATCAATAAATGTACTTGTAATTTTTATTCTATCTCGCGTTCGGGTAAGGCAGTATTCACCTTGCGCTCTTATTGCGTAGGCCCACAAATTGCTATGGAACTTCAACGTTCATGTGGCATAAAATAGACGTTTATCCAATCTCAACGACGCTTTTCATCTCAGCAACCTACTAATTCAAAAGATGAAGGATAAAAGACTTCTTGGAACTTATGGCCAGCTAACAAGTAGTGGCTCCTATAAGGTTCTTAAGTGACTTTCCTTAGTAATTTGTAACTAATCACTTCCCTACCCTGCGTGTAGCTAAATAGGCAAGGACTTTTCTTGGTCGCCTATGTAACGATATAGACCGGGTAACACTCTTACAGCTGATGGCTTTAAACCCTATTTAGCTTGGGAGGTGGGGAGAACAAAGTGCTCGCGCTCAATTTGAACGCTAATAACTTTGTAATATGCAAGCAAAAGCCACCAAACTGTGTTACTTTCCCCAAAATTTATCTAAAAAACAATTTTGTGTGACATGTCCCTGTTCAACCAATTTGGTGTTGCCATGGGAACCATATTTTGACATGTGCTTTTTCACAATTTTAAGTTTTACTGTTCTAAATGAAAAATTTTATTTCCACTTCGCTAACTTTTACAGTTTTACACCATTTTAGTCTTCTTATGTTGCTTTTCAATGGTTATTGTGAAATGTTAATGGTTTCTCAAGGTTTTGGAAAAAGCAAGAAATTCGTCAGGTGACGTCATCAAATGTTGTTATTGGACCTCAAAGGAAAAGTTTTGGGACACCTATATCACCCTCGACATTTTCTTGACAAGGCTTTAATACTCTCGGAGTTGGATTCAATTTTTGTCCTCAAAATTCTTAACCTCGGACGTACAAGGGATGTACGTCCAGCCTCCATAAGGTTTTTCTTGAATTTTTCTAATATGATTCTCCATCAGCACCTGCCATTTTCAGTAGCTGTACGCATATCCCTTAGACACATTTTGACCTAAGTTTGGTGCGAATCGTTTACTACGGTTACGAGATATGACGTCATAAGTAGCAGGAGGAGGTGGTCAGGCAATTTTTGAGTAAAAATGCGTGTTGTTAGGTGATAAAAGATAAAGAAGTAAAGTGCTTAATTATGTCATATTCTACTTGTCTAAAATTTAAAATGTTACTACTGCGGTACAGAAGTAAGTAATAGTAAGGTCAGCGGAAGTCACCAATCTGCTTGGTGACCTCTCATGCTGCTTGGTAACCGCTCGTGCTCCGCTCGAGTCGCCATGTTTGTCTTGTTCACGAGTGTGAACCGTTTAGTTTTTTAATCCGAGTAATCCTTCGGTTATCCGTGCGTTTAAAGAAGAAGAACTAAGTTGTTACCTCAAGAATAAAGTAATCTTGTGAATAACAACGGTCTTATTGTTTTCGAAACTCCTTCGGATGCTACAAGTGTGACGTTCGGGGGCAGCCACAATAACAACTTAGTGGTCCTTAGCGGAGCTTTACTATTACGGAAATGACATTGTCGCTGGCAACTACAACTTCGCAATGGCAGCTGGACGGCTTATCGACGGATTGGATGGACAGCAAGTGGTCTAAAACCTTGTGGAAAGTGCTTACGTGCGTTTGGCTTGGATTCAACAACTCGACATGTCTCGAGAGTCAGGTCAAATTTCTGAGGAGTCAAAGTTTGAAGACCGTGATGAAGTGGTAAGTTCTGCTTCAAATATTTGTTTGGATGATCGTACAAGTGATTCTGTGCCTAACAAAGGAGACGTTTGCGAGAAGTCATCGCGTTTAATTGTTGATCTAACGGAGACGGACGAAGACAAGTTATTTATTGAACAGGAAGGTGAATCGCAAATGGTTGAAGTTCGTAGCAGGAAGCTTACTGAAAAGGGTCGGTACTATCAAACTGAAGTCAAAGTTAAAACGTTCAAGTCTAAAACGTCTATGTTCTCAGGAGCACTAAGGAAAACGTTGTTGCTACGTTGGAAGCAAGAATTTAGTAAGGCTCAAGTTCTGTGGAGTGAACTCACGGATGCATATAATGAAATCAGAGAAACTGCCCAGGACGAGGAGCTGGCAAGTATCAGGGACATCTGGGAGCAAGTATGTGGTGAGTGGTCTAATTTTGAAAGGGATGTGAGGGATGAAATTAAGTATTTGGAACAAGCAGTATTAGAGTCTGGATCTGTCAGTTCCAAGGGGTCCAAGAAGAGTAAAATGGCCAAAAGTATCAATTCAAGTGTGGACACTGCTCTTTCAACCAAGGTAGATAAGTACAAGTTACAACAGGAAGAAGCGGCCTTGAAGGTCAAGTTAGCCTTTGTGGAACAAGAAAAGGCTCTGAAAATAGAAAAGCTAGTACGGGAACAGAAATTGGAAGAACTTAAACTGAAGATGGAACTTGAACTAAGTAGAGCTAAGTTAAGTGTATGCAAAGAGATTGAAAAGGAGCAAATTCCCTCACTTGAGGAAGACGACTTAGCTTCCCTTCCTTCTGAAAGTAAGGGTGATGGAGTGAAAAGGTTCTTACAATCTCTACCAGTGTCTACCAGTACTAGTGTGGCTTACGCGTCAGCTCAGTCTCAAGTATCTCTAGCACCGGCTTTGACAACTACTTCCACACCTAAATCACCGACATGTAGCTTGCGGGTTGCTGCCCCATCGTTCTCTCCAGCAGCTGTAACTCAGTCAGTATTTACTGTTCGTCATTTTGAACATGGACTTGGCCTTCCTACTCAAGGAGAAGTGCTTAGTTCTCAAACTGTCACACCCACAAGAACAGATCCTCCTGTAACTATTCCTTTCAATGGTCCATCACCGATTATGTCAGCAGTCATTACATCACCTTCAAGCTATCAGTCTGCTCATTTCCAAAGTCAAACAAACTCTGTCAGTGAAGGGTGGGAGAAAGTAGCATCGTCACTGGAAAAATGTATGGACAAGTTAACTGAAGCTAACTTAGAACAAAGCACTGTGAGCAAACAATTGTTTGTTTCTGGACAGCTTCCAAAGATTACCATTCCAATATTTAACGGTGACCCCCTGCAATACCCAGTTTGGAAAAGTGCCTTTAATGCTCTAGTTGACTCCAGACCAATGGAATGCTGAATCAGTATGTAGCAGGAAAACCAAAACAAGTTGTGGAACACTATCTTCTGATCGGAACAGAAGATGCTTACCAGAAAGCCAAGTCTGTACTGCAGGAAAGGTATGGAAACTGTAATGTTGTGAGTACAGCATTTATTAACAAGTTAGAGAAATGGCCTAAGATAGGTCCCAAGGATGCCATTGCCTTAAGAGAGTTCTCAGATCTGCTAGATAAGATATTGGCTGCAAAAGACACCATCCCAGGACTTTCTATTCTAGACTATGCAAAGGAGAATGTCAAGCTATTGGCTAAACTCCCTTACCACCTAGAGATTAAGTGGAGAGATGCAATTAAGCAGTGGAGACACACCCATGGTGAAGCTAGTTACCCTACCTTTCTCAAGTTTGCTGATTTCATTAGAGAAGCAGCAGATAAGGCAAACATTCCAGAGCTAGAAACCCTGTCCACATCCAAGCAGTCAAAATGTTAACAGCAGACAGAAACCAGATAGGAACAAGGGCTGCACCCTTGCCACATCAGCCGCGGGCCGTGGCAACCGTGAAGGAGATTCTAGTAGTTCTAGTAAATCAAGTCGCCCTGGTCCAGCCAATCTGAACAAGTGTCCATTCTGTGGTGCAGTGCACAAGTTAGATGACTGCAGTGATTTCTGTAGAAAGCCTTTCAGTGAAAGGAGAAACTTTTTCTTCCGTGAACGTTTGTGTATGGGATGTGCAGCCAGTAACAGTCACCAGGTAGCGAACTGCAGAGGGAGATTGAAATGCAGAACCTGCTCAGGAATGCATCCCACCTGCCTTCACAAAGAACAAACACAAGAAGATGTTGCTGTCTCTAATTGTATGACTGTATGTCTACTTCCTTATCAAAGCAGTGGATTTGATCACACCATGATTGTACCAGTGTGGGTCAGGCCAGTGGGAGAGCCAGACAACGAAATATTGCAGTATGCAGTCCTCGACGACCATTCAAATGTCAGTTTCGTGTCTGAAACTCTTTGTGAACGGTTAAATCTTCAAGGCCCATCAACTGAGCTCCTATTGACAACCATGCATGAGCAGAATGCACACATTCAAACTAGAAAGATTTCTGGGCTAAAAGTCTTGGACTATCACAGGGAGTGTGTTGTAAAGATGCCAGTGGCCTTTACCCGAGAACTTGTCTCAGCCCCAATCGTTCCCAGATTCCAAAACCTGAAGTGGCCAGAGAGTGGCAACATCTTAAGCCAATCGCTGATAAATTGACACCGTACCATCCAGACGCTGAAATTTCTATCCTGATTGGAAACAATTGTCCGAGAGCTATCCGACCGAGAGAAATAATCGCCGGAGAAGAAGATGAGCCGTACGCTCAAAGAACTGTGCTTGGTTGGGGAGTGATTGGAAGAGTCTGCAAGTCACGTGATGAGGAAGATGGAGACAGGGGTGTCTGTAATAGAGTCGCAGCTTCAGAAATCCATAGCCGCTTTGCGTTCTCTACGAAGGCCAAGGAGATTATTGACCCGGAGAAGGTTCTCCGTGTGTTAGAAACTGACTTTGTTGAGACAAGTACTAAGAACAAACCTTATTCCATGGAAGATGAGAGATTTCTAAGGATTCTAGAGGACGGAGTGAAGAAACTACCAGATGGACATTATGAAATGCCACTTCCGTTGAAGTCAGACAATGTGTCTCTTCCCAACAACCGTCAGCTTGCTGTAAAAAGGTGGAACCAACTGAATGCCAGATTCAAGAAGAATCCAAAGTTCTTCACAGACTACCAGACATTTATGAAGGACTTAATCTCTCAATGTGCAGAAAGAGTTCCTGAGGATCGTCTCAAGGTGCAAGACGGTAAAGTCAATTACGTTCCACATACAGGAGTCTATCACCCAAGAAAACCGGGACAGATCAGAGTAGTGTTTGATTGTTCAGCCCAGTATAACGGAGTCAGCCTCAACGACTACTTGCTACAAGGTCCTGACTTTATGAACGATCTTTTAGGGATCCTGTGTCGTTTCCGCCAGGAAAGTGTTGCATTTATGACGGACATCAAGAGCATGTTCCATCAGTTCGTGGTTGCCGAAGAACACAGGGACCTGCTGCGTTTCTTATGGTGGTTGGATGGGGACCCATCAAAGGAAGTAGTCGAGTACCGTATGAAGGTTCATCTGTTCGGCGCCAGTAGTTCCCCAGGTTGTGCGAACTTCGGGCTTAAGCGAGCAGCCAACGATGGTGAAGAAGAGTTCGGTGCGGATGCAGCTGCATTCATACGCAAGGACTTCTATGTAGATGATGGTCTAAAATCTGTATCAACAGTGCCCGAAGCCATTCAGTTGATCAAGGCCAGCCAAGCCATCTGTGACAAAGCCGGTCTCAGATTACACAAGATAGTGTCTAACAAGAAAGAAGTTCTTGAAGCTATTCCTGTTGAGGACCATGCAAAGGGAATTAAGGAACTGAACTTAGCCGTAGATCCTTTGCCTATTGAGAGAGCCCTAGGGGTGGTGTGGTGCGTTGAGAACGACAGTTTTCGGTTCCGTATTGAATTTCGTGATCGCCCTTTGACTCGACGAGGCGTCTTGTCAACTATTGGCTCCATCTACGACCCGAATGGTTATATAAGTCCTGTAACACTCAAAGGAAAGCAGATACTGCAGCAGATGTGCAGAGACAAGTTGGACTGGGATAGCCCTGTTCCTGAGTATCTACAACCAGAGTGGGTGAAGTGGCGACAAGAAATCCTAGAGTTGGAGAAACTGGAGGTACAACGTTGCTTCAAACCAAACAGCTTTGGCTCCGTGAAAGCTGTGGAGATGCACTACTTCTCAGATGCTTCAGTGGAGGGTTACGGTCAATGCTCATATCTTAGACTGATTAACGAACATGACCAAGTTCATTGCTCTTTCGTTGTTGGAAAAGCACGAGTGACACCTCTAAAGCACAAGACTATCCCAAGATTAGAGTTAGCTGCAGCTACCACCTCAGCAAGAATGAGTGAGTTCGTGAGAAATGAGTTAAAGTACCCAGAGATCCAAGAGTTCTTCTGGACAGACAGCCGAGTAGTTCTCGGATACATTAACAATGAAGCTAAAAGGTTCCATGTTTATGTCGCTAACAGGGTACAGCAGATTCGTGACCTAACTGATCCTAACTCGTGGTTCTACGTTGACACGAGCAGCAATCCCGCAGACGATGCATCACGAGGGCTAACAGCAAAGCAGCTGGTAGAAGATTCGCGCTGGTTAACTGGTCCAGAATTTCTGTGGAAGAGCAGACCGTGTAAACCTGAAAATGTGGAGGTGTCTCCCCTTCAAGAATCCGACCCGGAGGTGAAGAAAGCGTCCGTATTGATTACAGAAGTCAAGAGTGTTGTTCCATTTCCTGATCACTTCGAGACGAGCAGACTGGATGGTGTATCCAGCTGGTACCAAGCTATGAAGGTCATATCTCTATGTGTACGACTGAAGTCCAAATTTCAAAGAAGAGAAGTGAAGAAGCCCGGAAAACCAGTGACAAGGTCAATGGCAGAAGTTGGGAAATCAGTGCTGAGGGTTACATTACCAGAGCTTCAAGAGGCAGAGAAGACCATTATCAGATGTTTACAGTACGAACATTTCCATGAGGAACTTCAAATTCTTTGCAACTTAAATGTGACTGACGGAGAGACAAACAGAGGCCAAGCTAGAAGAAGAAATCAAGCGTTACGACAGTCCAGTTCGCTATACAAATTGGATCCCTTTGTGGACCAAGATGGTCTGATTCGTGTTAGTGGGCGTATCAGAAGAGCAAATGTCCCGATTGATATGAAGCATCCAGTCATTATTCCGCGAAAGGGCCATTTGACTGAACTGTTGATTCGACATCACCACCTGAAATTAAACCACATGGGTCGCGGGATGACGCATAACGAGCTGCGCCAAAGTGGGTTCAGCCAAAGAGAAATCTTACCGTCGGTGATGTAGCCATTTCTAAGGAGAACGAGGTAGCCCGTAACAAGTGGCCGCTTGGCAGAGTAGTTCAGATTTACCCTAGTGAAGATGGCTTCGTCAGAAAGGTGAAGTTGCTGATGGCAGATGGAGATTTGGATGATTGCGGCAAACGTCAAAGCCCGCCTTCATATCTAGACAGACCTATTCACAAACTTGTTCTACTGTTGCCTGCAGATGAAGTGGTCGGGGAGGATGTCCTTCACCAGGAGACCAGGGAAGTCCCCATCGAGGAGCCAACAAAGAACACTTGAAGAGCGATACGTATATTGAACATTGCAGTTGAACATTTAAGTTTAATTAACTCGTCGATCATTCAGTAACTGCTTTGGTGCGGTTACACGAACTTTCAAGATGCTATTGTTTGAACATTCATCTGATAGTTTGTTTAAGTTGAAGCCTAGAAGACTTATTGTAAGTTTATTGTTGTTTGTAACTGCACGGATGCAGTTGAGGAGCCAGGTTACTACTGCGGTACAGAAGTAAGTAATAGTAAGGTCAGCGGAAGTCACCAATCTGCTTGGTGACCTCTCATGCTGCTTGGTAACCGCTCGTGCTCCGCTCGAGTCGCCATGTTTGTCTTGTTCACGAGTGTGAACCGTTTAGTTTTTTAATCCGAGTAATCCTTCGGTTATCCGTGCGTTTAAAGAAGAAGAACTAAGTTGTTACCTCAAGAATAAAGTAATCTTGTGAATAACAACGGTCTTATTGTTTTCGAAACTCCTTCGGATGCTACAAGTGTGACGTTCGGGGGCAGCCACATAAAATGTCAATTTCCGCCTTTTTATGAGAACTTCTACAATACTAGATGGTGGCGTCACAGGCCCCCAGCAGCGACACAACCCATAATATGTACCTCATCTTGTAGAGCACATCACAGACTAAAGGCAAAATCTTTTCAAAACATGGTAACATATAAGAAACCCAAGAGGGGTTCTATCACCCCCCCCCCCCTCCTCCCATTGTACCACTCTGAGGGTATGACTTTACCCGTGCGTCCGAGGGTCACGACTTCGCTCGAAAAAAGCTCCAGCTAAAGGGTGAGAAAAGGAAAATTTTAAACTTAATTGTGCTATATGTTACATTTTAAGATCATTTTGATCATTCATTTATTGGTTTGAAGTACTTTTAGGCCAATTTTGGTGGTTTCCAGAGGTTTTGACAAGAACATTAAATCTTAGATGACAGATTCAAGATGGCCACCATTTTGGCAATAATGAAGTAATACCCACATCATGTGACGTTATCATGTCATGTTGCAAACTTCAAAAGAAAGATTTTTGGACGTGCTATCGAAGTTTCGTTGTCGTAGCTAAAACTTTCTTGGAGTTAAGAAGGCGGCATTTTGTGCCTCCTCCAAGCTCGGGAACAAAAAAAGCCCAAGCTGAATAGGATTAAGAGTGGACCCTGTAACAGTTAAAAACGGAATTTTTAGCAACTGTTAACTGTTACTGCCGTTTATTTGAACAGATGATATTGAATGGCGCGAAATAACTTGAAAATACCGTTCACCACTACAAGATAGCTTCAACTTCCCCTAAAATTATAGCACGATTGACCGACTTGAATTGAAAAGAACACAACACCACAGTCAACAAGACCCGGCATGATAAGCGCTCATGACTAGAAGACAGATACGGACAACGTTGTTTCGCTCTTATTGGAGCTCTTCAGCGTATCGTAGCCACCAACACAATGAGAGTTAGTGAGAGATCACCTATCTCATAAATGCTGTAACTAGATCCATTCCAGAAAGAGCTAGAAATCAAATGATTTCCGGTCACAAACACGTACTGCGCGTTTGTGGCCTAAAAATGATATGATCTCAACTTAAACATGCCGAATGCTGTGGTGAAACGAACGAGGGATGGCCAATACCATCCGCTACGTACAATTAGTAGTAGCAAGTTGAACGGAACAATCCGGATGGACGATCGATCTTTTTAACCGTCGATCTGGATTGATCCGTTCAACTTGCTACTACTAATGTTACTACAAAATTCCAACAATTATTTCCATACTTTATCGATGAGATGTGTATTTTCAACTGTTATCTGATGGCTGTATATATTTTTCT
Organism: Siderastrea siderea; assembly: GCA_964030785.1. Lineage (NCBI taxonomy): Eukaryota > Metazoa > Cnidaria > Anthozoa > Scleractinia > Rhizangiidae > Siderastrea > Siderastrea siderea. Next base: position 24,457,161 of record OZ034971.1, on the reverse strand, counting down.
TTAATAAGATGCATCAGTTACATTTAAAATGCAATACAGCAAATTGGACATAAATAGAAACATGTTAGAATATAAAAAATGCCATTCAGTTCTTAAGATAGTAGGCAAATGGCGTGTTTCTAAAGAAGTTTTTAGCTCGAAAATGCATACATGTTGACGCACTTTTTAGCTCATAGATTTCAGAATAGTCTCACACTGCAGGCGTTATTTTTCTTCGAGGATAGTACAGGGCACAAGAAAAATCGGAAATAAAAGATGCGATAATAACCGCGGAAAATAACAACAGCCCGCAGTCTAATATCAGAAAAATGTTTCAATACTTCCCCGACAGGATGCGAATTTCAAATTGGTCAAATTAGTGTTGATTTCTTAATATTTTCAGAGAAAAAGCTTTTCCTAGAATTCAAGGCCTACATTAAAAACCAACAATAAAATATTTTATTTAAAAAGAAGTTTGTGTTTATTACAGTGTTTTCGCAGATCACTGTATCCGTACAAAAACAAGTATCAACAACATACATATCACGCATAAATAACAGAATCTCGAATGTTTAATTATTCTTGAATCGAATATTCCGAAGTCGAAGATTTGATCCACCCATCGCAAATAATTGCTGCCCACCCAAAATAAATGCTAACGCAGAGCTTAAGTTCTTTCTTAACATTCTTATTAGTTTGATATTATTGAAACTATCTGAAAATACTATAAAAAGTATTGAATTAAAATTAAAATGGCGATTAAATGTGCAAATAATAAAGAAAAGAATGCGAATAGTGCTAATGTTCGATAATGTTAATGTTTGTTTAACAAGAATGCTATATTGATTTGAAACCCTGTACAAATTATTGGCAGCATCAACAGTTTTTGCTTTCTAGGATCTTTGGAATGCGAAAATTTCTTAATTCAGTAATTGAGGAGTTGTCGAAGTCAAAAATATATACGGCCTTATATCACTACGGGGTGTACAACGCTAGAACCTACACATACTTGTGACATGTTGATTTCAATAGGGATAAAAAGCATAAATGGCAAACTGCGGTGACGAACATGTCAAAACAACGCATGTTGTACAAAAACATCGATGTCAAACCGGATGTTTTTTCGGGCAACTTTGCAAACTTCCGCCGCAACATTGGTATTTTGATTGACAACTTGCTCGGAGCAATTTGCAACCACCGCGAACCACTTGCTAAATAATTTGTACACTTGTACACAACTTTAGACATAAGAGAATGATTGAGTCTCTCCTTTTAAGGGAAAAAAGACAATTCGGCGAGTGTGTTGATGACATCGTTCATATTGCAAGTAACAATACCAAGGAAGTAACCGTTGCGTGACAGAAGTTTCTCGAGATCATCGAAAGCTGACTGTAACAAAGAGGCTGACGAACAAATAAGAAAACAACGAAGTGCTGTAATACATCAGCCAGTGCAGGTCACAGATCATACATTAGGCATTAAACTGTGATAAACCATAATCAAGCAGTCGTCAAAATTTCTCTGGCGATTAATGCACGCTCATATTCATTCTCTCATTGCTATAACAGTACAGCATTTAGAAATACTTTTTCCCTCAAAGGGCCCTGCTAAAAATTACAACTGTTTTGTTTTGTCAATGCTTTTCCGGTTTCTCTATCAACAGCTTTAATACTTTTCTTAGTATAGGTCAGTTTTTCCCAGCGAAACGGACTGAAGACTGATTTAAGCTATGAAATGTTACAGAAAAAAAGAAAGTAAAAGGTCGAAAAAGAGTTACAAGAAGTGACCGACTTACATCGCATGTATCAACGCGAATATTTCATGTCGGGGAATGGTTATCCGCTTGCAGTCTCAGTAATTTGCTTCACTATAAAGCAAAGACAGCATACCAAAAAGGAACTGCATGGAGCAAATAATAAACGATTCCATTTATATCTTGTTGAGAGGTATTTGTTTTATGGAAGCAAAAGCGATTCAGTTTGTAGCTCTGTCTGCCGGTGACTTCAATAGAATCAGTGATCAATATAGCTCTTCGTCTAATCACGGATGATTAATCTCGAGTGTGTACTTGAACTGGTGCGTTAATTCTCGAAAAAGGAATACCGCAGAGCCTGGACTCGAAGTTCCTTCAGTGTTCCTTCCGTTCTATGTTAGCGTTCGAAAGGGCGAAACGTGACTGATTCCTTGAGGAAGCAGTTAGCAGTTTAAGACAAGTACATAGGCTTGAGTTCGTTTGATCTATATACTAGTAACATTGGTGTTTCCGTTAAATTTACCCAGTAGAATCAGTTGCCTCTAAGCGGTTAATGGTCTATTCAAAACAGCACTTAACTTCTTTTCTAATATAGTTTGATAGTTAAGTTTGATCACAGTAGTGCACATAGTTTTAATTTAACGCTAGAAGCGCCGAAAATTCAGGTCCTGAAAACGTGGTTTATTTCAAAAAATGTGTCATTTATCACTTTTCTGTGGTAAGGGGTCAACAATGAAACAACGTTTATGCCGGACTTAAAACAAATATTTTCACAGTTACATTATAGGAAGTCGGTTTCGTTTGCGTTAAAACATTTTTTGGCGTTGTATAGCAAGATTCCTGAAATATTTCAGTGATGCTCCTGAGAATGGTATAAATAAAGGGAATCGGCTTTGAGTAGATTGTAGTGATTTATCAGTTCTTTCTGAAGTATATGACTACTTGCTGAAGACAGTAGCAATAATGGAGGGAAAGCGTATCTTTGCAGTAAGTAACTCTTCGATGGTCGATCACCATCGACCATTGACTTTCTGGGATCAGCTGGTCAATATCTTGGGAAGATTTTGGGTGGGAACGTCTTTGAGATCAACGGCGTTTAAATGATTGGAATCGTAGGCTCAACCTAGGCTAAGACCACAACTTTCTTCACAGGTGGCTGGATTTCTTTCTTTTTAACATAACATTGGCCTTATTCAGAGTTCCCTCTTTTATTCAGTGTTCCCTGTTCCCTCTTTTCTTGCTGATTGCACTGAAGCCGATATCGCATACATGACCATAGTTTGTAGAAACACGACGGTCTTCGAGACGCTTTTTCTCTGAAACGAGCACGGGCCTCCTCCCCCGTCCCCCAGCTTTTTTTTTTTTTTGGCCTTTTTGGGATCGGTTGGTCAATATCTAACTTCAGTAAAAGTTCCAAAAAATCAGAATGTGCGAAGATTTTGGGCGCGAACGTCCTTAAGATACTGGTTTGCTCATGAGGTCATAAAATTCTAAAATCAATCTCGCTAAGCCTGCTAAATTTTTATCGTCAGCAGGTGTAGGAACACCTAAAAATATTTATTTTTTTCCTCAGTGCGCGAGTGGGCGGTATCCTGCGAATCCTACAATCTGATTGGTTCCGGGAACGGGCAGAATTTTCCTATCTCTGACCACGGTCATGGTAACCGCGCGAAAACCATGAATGAAAATTCAAACACAGCAAAACTGGGTTGAACTTGGAAAGTCTTTTGTAGATTTTTGGCTCACAATTCTCGTATGTGTTGTAAGTGGAAAGTCTAGCAAGGAGGGGAATTAAAGGCCTTGTAATTCCTTAAAAAGGCAAGTACTCCTCGTTTTGATATTCTGTTTGATTGTAGCCAGTCATAGCATGACGGCTCGTGATGTCACTTAACACGAATGAAGACAAAAGCCGGCGCACAGTTCGCTTGATTAAAAGTGAAATTACACTCAACAGTTTCGCTAATAATAATGATAAAATTGTTTATTTCCGAAGAACCAACACATATGTTTCCAAGTTCAATGCAAAACGGAAAAAGAAAGCAATTAGACTAAACAGAAATCTATTTCAAGTATTCCTGTCTACGCAAGGGCGATGGAAATGCTTCTTGAAATGCTCCTCAAGTTTGAGTACTGTTTTAAATACGGTTTTGCGTTTAGTAAGCTAAATTATTAGGTTTTAATTTAGGCTGTTTTTCTTTATGCCGGCTACGATTGACCAAATGAATATCTGTTCTTAAAAGACAACCTTTTCCGAGATGATAGGGTAGTCTTTCGTCGAGAAAATTAAGCTCAAACTTGAAAGTTTCAAGAGTTTATGACTACATTCGCTTCCCAGTTTCCTGCCCCTGACTCAATGAAACTTACTCGCGTGCCTGCAACCTTCAAAGATTGCCCTGTAAATTCGCAAACGTTGGAAAAAATAAATATGTTATTTACCGGCCTAGGTCGGTCCGTATAGGGAAAAACTGTGCCCTCGGTCTTGAATTTTCGAAATTACCGCCCAGGACGTGACATTAAGATGGCACCGTGACAAAGCTGTCTCGTTTTCAAAAAGGTCTTTTCCTCTGATTTTTGGTAGTATTACGAGGGAAAGGTAATCGCTCTCATAGCAAAAGTGAGTTCCAGGTGTTTTCATCGATTTCCGGCAGCCATGTTGGTGTCCCTCGGAAGGACACCAATATGGCGACTGCATACTGAGCTCTAGAAATTTGCGTGGAACGTTTCGGCAAATAACTCAAGAACGGTGAACCGTACTTACCTGAGACTTGGAGAAATTCTATATTTATTGATCTTTTGTTACATTTGAAACTCTTAGCTTTGGCTATTGAATAGTTTCGAATTTAGTTTTTGATGGCGTGATAGTGAAAACCGGCAATTCGAATCGTAGGCTCAACCTTGGCTTAGACCACAATAGGCTGGATTTCTTTCTTTTCAACACAGTTTGGTCATCAATCTTTTTTAAATTGTAGACTTCATGGTCGAGGCGAATGCGTGTTTGACAACATCCAGCAGTTCTCTCACGCTCCCGCTGCTGGCTTTATTCAATAATAATAATAATAATAATAATAATAATAATGGTATTTATTTCTCATAAGATAAATCTACATATCCTATGTTACACTTTCTTATAAGTTATAAACATTAATTTCTAATGTTTAAACTGAAATCAATCATACGTGGCAAGGCGGGGAAGTTATTATTAACTAAGCCATTAAACCATGACAAATCATCATTGAACTGTTTACTTATTAAAGCGCCAAATGTGTAATTATTACTTTACTATTTGTCCGTCAGAAGGAACTGTTCGGAGCTGATAATAAAGAATTTTATTTACATCTTGCTTAGTGGTGTATTTACTTCGTACATGCAAAAGATAGATTCATTGTACAGCTCGTTGCCTTGTGCATAGACTTCAAAAACTCAATAAAACCAGTGATCAATATAGCTCTTTGTCCAATCATGAATGAATAACCAGCACTTAAATCGGCGCGAACATTCTCGAAATACGCGGACATAGGTTATCCGCTCGGGTTTCAATAGTTTGTTTCACTATTAAACAAATATAGTAGACTAAAAAGGAACGGCTTAGAGCAAAAAATAAACGATTCCATTTATATATTGCTCAGAGGTGATATTTTGTAAGGAAACAAAAGACAATAGAATCAATGATCAATATAGCTCTTCGCCTAATCACAAATGATTTAATTCTCTCGAGTGCCTACTTCAAACGGCTCGAGAATTTAGTCTCGATACAAAGCAAAAAACACCCAAATCCGTAGTAGCATGCACGGCTTCATTTTCGAGGTTCGTCCCTGCTATGTTAACGTTAAAGGGCTGGCGATGTGTGGTTGATTGAGGAGGCGTTCAGCGGTATAGGACATGAAGTTATGCGGTGTTTGATCTGTCGACTAGAAACAAGAGTTTCCTTAATTTACTTTGCGCAATCAATTTCAGTTCGCTCTAAACGGTCAGTGGTCTATGCACAACAACACTCAACTTTCTGTCAAATACATTTTAACAATTCAGTTTGATCAGGGTGTTCACGCAATTTTAAAATACCTCAAAAGCACTAAAAAATTAAGGTCCCGGAAAACTGGAACAAAAACTAACAGCTATAACTTTTTTGTGGTAAACAACAACAAAGAAACAATTTTACGCCAGGAATTCAAACAAATAGCTTTACAGTTGCATTGTAGGAAATCGCTTTCATTTACCTTTAAACATTTCAGCAACTTAAATAGGCGTTGTATAACGAGCTTCTCGAAATATTTCAATCAAAAATGCTCCCAAAAATGGTATAATTAAAGGCAGTCGCAGCTTTGAGGAGATTGTAATGATTTAGCAGTTCTTTCTGAAGTAGTTAAATAGCCACTAGCTAAAGATAGTGGCATTAATGGAGTTTAAGAGTATCTTTGCGGGAAGTAACCAGTAACGCAGTTACATTTATTTAGCGGTTTAAGAGTGATTTTATAATACTCTTTTTACTTTTTGCATGAGTGATTTGGAGGCCTTTTATGGCTTTTGAGAATGATAGGAAATTATTCTAAAGGCAAACGTATGTAATGACAATTGTTTAATGTTGCTGATATCTCTTTAAGGAGAACCAGAAGTGTACCGGGGAAGATTTATACCCAACATCTCGAGCGCTGGTCATTGTTTTCTTACAAACCGTATCTTTCTTTTGTCCCTTCACCATGGTCGCGCTGTCGTTGCTTTCTGTAAAAGTACAGTCCACATTCATGTTCTTTTCCTCTATCGTAGGCGGTGGCCGTGTTTTTGATGGCCTGTGTAGAAGTAGAATCCAAACTTGTTACCCTCAGTTCCAGATCACCTGAACGTACAAAAGCCGGCTTTGGAAATCTGATGAAGATTTATACTAATCAGTGTAACACCAATAAGACGCAATGTAAAGCAAAGTGCGATGGATCAGGTCCAGATAAGTTTACAAGTAAGTTGCAAACTATTCCATGCTGTTCTTAGAACGGTTAAATTGTTTTAGTTAAATGAATGCATTAATCAGAGAGAATTTTAGCGGCGTTGGAAAACTGATGAAGATTTATACCAATCATTAGCAGCACCACTGCTGCTAAGACGCAATGTAAAGTTAAGTGCAATGGATCAGATCCAAATGAATTTACGAGTAAGTTAGAAACTTTATACATCGTAGCATTCGTAGCATGATAATAATAATAATAATAATGATGATGATGATGATGATGATGATGATGATGATGATGATGATGATGATGATGATGATGATGATGATGTGATAATGTGTTTATTCATGTTTATAAAAATAAATTGTTTTAGTCAAAGAATGCATTTTCAGAGATAATTTTATGTTTTCAAAGCCGTGATAATTCCCTCTCTCCAACAAAAAAGGTAAAAATCGGCTTTGAAAAAGAGACAGGTACGAGCATGATTATATCACATTATAATTCATGTAGGTTCTAAATATTGACCATGTAGCGATTATTTCAATCAACAAGATAGGCTGTCTGAACTTCCTGTGCACAAAAACACACCAAACTTTGTTTCAAAGTACTAATTATCGCCTGCTGTTAGGTCAGGAGCCCTCATCTTTGTAGCTTATTTTTCGTCTGTCCATTCATTCATTCATTCATTCATTCATCCATCCACTCATTCATTCATTCATTCATTCATTCATTCATTCATTCATTCATTCATTCATTCATTCATTCGTTCTTTCGTTCGTTCGTTCGTTCGTTCGTTCGTTCAGTCACTCATTCATTCATTCATTCATTCATTTATTTGTTTGCTTGCTTATTTATTTATTTATCGATTTATTCATTGTTGTATTTATTGGTTGATTGTTTTATTTATTTATTTATTTATTTATTTATTTATTGCTTGTTCAAGAATTTCAGATTGTAAAACGTACAGGAGGCAAGAAATGCATTCAGTTCAAGATGAATGATCAAAAATATGCACTGAAGGTCATCAAAACGAAGAATCCAGTTAAAATGGTCTTTGAGGTAAGTAAACATACTCTAGAACTGAGCGACTGAGCGGTCACTATAATCCATGTCATAGAGAAGCCTCGTATCATATCCGCTAATTTTGGTTTTGTTGAGTCGTTAACTTTTAAACTTGTGTGACAAAAACTTGACCTTTTTTACGCTGTAAGTATTTCACCAACCTAGATGCTGCAATTATAAAAACACCGAGTAGTCTACGATATGCATGACTCAATACAAACGATAGCATTAAACGGAATTGGAATTTGTATTGGGTAACGCAATGTTTAATTTCTTAAAAATGTTTAGCTACAGATTTTCTTCATTTGATCAATCTGATATAACTGATCTATTGCATTTACAGATCCAAGAATGCAATACAGCTGGCGATGACTTCCTCTTTAAGAAGTATCACAGTATCCCAAGAAGTGCGCGATATGTCTCCTACGAACACATCGTAAATGGAAACAGGATGTGCTTAACTGCCCTTTTTGATGGAAACTTAGCACTAGTAAATGCCAGTTACCCAGCGCAAGATCGGAAATGCTGGTTTAAAAGGCGATTTGTTCCGTAATTCAATTCAATTAGATCCTGTGTACTGAAACATTTCAAGACCCTCTTTTCATTTGATTTGTTACAAGAAGTTACATTTCTGCGCTCAATTTATATTAATTGACAGGACGTTTTTGTAACCAAATAGTGCAAGGTGGTGCATTTGCAACTGCACTTTTTTTTTCAGTGGAAACAAAAACCAGTGGTAAGTGTTACATAAAATATGTCGTCCAAACAAAAATGTATAAAATGGAATTTTTTTATTCAAACGAAAGAGAAAATTTAATATTATAATTGTTTTGTACGTTGTTCTTTTTGCTTTCGTACGTGTCGGGGTGGAGCGAAGGCAGAATTATATTCCCCTTGTTTTATAACCGAACAAGACCTACCCGCCGAAACCGCTTTCTCCACCAGCGGTTTACATTTCTGGCGAAGTTTCAAATTCAAAAGAGTTGATAGAAGATTACAAGACAGGATATGAGAATATAGCCAATTCTATGAACAAGCGAGTACATAATGTTTACTGTTTCTATTCACTTGAAGGGATAAATATACTTCGCCCATTTTTTCGCGCTCGTTCAAAACCAAACAAGCCATGTCGAAATATTTTACCACTTTTGGAAATTGTAAATGTAAGTCAATTCCGACCCCTTGCTATCAAACAGGTAAGCTTAATCATGGGCGGTTTGAAATAACATTTTTTTTTCACTATTCTTCTATGAAATTGTTGTTTAACCAAAAAACAAAAACGTGTTTGGCCTTCGGAATGTCCTTAAATAGGCATACCTCACAAAAGCATAACAAGATTTTCTCGTATTCTCCTTCGAAAATGTGTAACAGTTATCTGGTAATTCTTATATAGGAGAAAACTTTCTTTTTGCTCGACTTCCTCTAAAAAGGAAATATGAGCAACCAGATCCGAAGTTAGACCGGGACAAATTTTTCCTACCTTCACAAGATCATTAAACTTCCCGCCTAAACCTAACGAAACAGGCTACAGAAAGAGTAAGCAAAAGTACACTAATCAATAACTCAATGGACAACAAACGTGTCCAAAATTACATTAAATTAATCATTAAATTAATCATTAGCAGTTCTAATTTACTGCTGCTTGTTTGGTGGTTAAGACGTGGCTTAAGGACGCTCACGCTCATTGTTTATGCGCATCCACACTGCGCACGTAACTCACGACGCAATGTAACGCCACGTCAAGCATCGTGCGCGCGCACTGAGGAAAAAATATTGACAAATATGGCGGTGGTGGGTATTGTGACATCAATGCACGGACTTAAATCTCTTAATTGCACAGTTACCCCAGGTTTTCTTTCGACAGTTCACTTTCTCTACTGTTTCTCTCCATCTTTAAGGTGGCTTACTACAGTTTCTCTGAGACATAATTGCGCGCGCTGAGAAATCCTCTCTGACGCCATTTGTTTTTTTGCGCGTGCAATACTCTACGCCATCATCGAGAAAAAGCTGAAAACAAATCCGAGATCTCGCTTGTAGAAATCGCTCGTGGCGTACTATTAACATTCTGTATCATGAATGGACGAAGCCTTGAAGCACTTAGTGAGCGTTACCGGTAGAAAATATCTATAAAACTTTGACAAAAACCTCGAGAAGTTGTTGTACAAATTCTTATGTTTATCGCACGCGCCATATTGCGTTATTTCAGCGCCCGCATAAGTTGTACGCATGCCCAGTTTTGCTCACGAAGGAGGTCGCAAAAAAGTCGCAAATCTACTTTTTGACCCCAAGATACTCGAAAACTGACCGTATAACCCACAGTAAAAAATTCAGAATCAATTCATAGTAGTAAGTTTCACCTGTAGACAAAACGTTGGCAAAATCTGTAAGAGAGATTTTTAGAAATCCTCAGAATAGCGAAAATTCGACATTTTCTTCATAAGCAAAAATTCTGCCTTACAGATTTTCATTTTCTTTTGCATAGTTGTTTATTTATAGCCACTTTCCAAATCCTGAAAAATTGAGGTAGGGTCGTACGGCTAGATTGTGAGAAAAAATCCCTAAGAAAGTCCCGTTTCCAATCCTCTCCTAGCACTCGGTCTGTTATATTTGATATTTTCTAAGCTTCTCACATTTTTTTCAGGATAATGAGGGTTAATATCATTCCTTTTAACAGTTGTAACAACAAATGACCCAAAACAAAACTCCGGTTGGGTTTAAACTTGTGTTCTAAAAAGGTTATCTTTCTCTTCCGAAAACTGTAGTAAGCCACCTTAACAAAACCCATAAAATTCTGAACATGAGCAGTTTTAATTATTTCATTTTTTTCTACCCACCTGAGATCGATTTTTTCTACAAATACGAGCGTGCATGAATTACAATTATCTTTACATGAGGCTAATTCTACGCGAAGGAATGACATCATCAGCTGAAAAAACTTTACGCAGTAGGCCTATTTACGTTGAATTCAACTCATCGGCTTTATCCAGAGATCCCTCTTTAACTTTTTTCTTGCTCATTGCAATAAAGCCAATTTAATATCGCATGCTTGACGAAAGCTTCCAGAAACACGATGGTCTTTGACACGCTTTATCTCTGAAACGAGCACAGCCCACCCCCCCCCCCCCCCCACCACCAAGTACTTTTTCTTTTTTTGACTTTCTGGGATCAGCTGGTCAATATCTTACTTCAGTAAAAGTTTAAAAAACAGAACGTGGGAAGATTTTGGGTGGGCACGTCTTTGAGATCAACGGCGTTTAAATAATTGGAATCGTAGGCTCAACCTAGGCTAAGACCACAACTTTCTTCATAAGTGGCTGGATTTCTTTCTTTTTAACATAGTTTGGTCGTAATCATTACCTTAATACTTGTCCCTTGGAAGGAACTGTTCGAAGCTAATAACAATAATAATAATAATTTATAATAATTAAAATTTATATAGCGCCTATCCAGTCCTGCTCTAGGCGCTTCACAGAAGGTTAAGAACGAAATACAAAGAATGAAATTACTGTTACATATATATGTTGTTTCATCATTTTCATTCAACTGAGGATGGCATCAGGGATGCCGAAACATGTCTTGTTTTAAATTTAAAAGTGTTATGTTGTTTCTTAAAATAACGCTAAACTAATGTTTAAACAAAAATTAACCTTACTAAGGATGATCTGCTTTTTTAGAAAGATAGGTCTTACGTTTAGATTTAAAGAGCCAGTGTCACCCAAAGTGCTTTGCGCGCCGAGGTACATTTTTCATATATGAAAAATACGCCATTTTCTTGATTGTCGTGAAGTCTGATTTGTATCTTCTTCCATCGCTGCCGTTAGCGACCCGAAAGCACTAGTGTGAATTTTGATTTCACATTTAAGTGTCGCTGTATCGATTTCGTTGTATATTTCCGAATTCTAAAGTGTTTTCGCGGTGGAGAAGGAGATCTTTAAATTGAATGCCTCGTAGGGTTCAGGAAAGTTGAGGCGAAGGCCGAGTCTTCCGGGCTCTGCCAAAGTTGTACGGCTGAAGGAGTCCGTGTATCAGTAGCGGAGGGAAAGAAAAACATATACGGGTTTCAGCAATAGTACTGACACTGTGTTTGCCGGAATAGTGCTACATTCGTTGCCGAATGAAAACAGAAGGAACGTTAATTTACCACAAAATAACAGTAGCTACGGGCTTGCTCCAAAATAATGCTTATGGTAATGAGCTTGTGCTGATTTGCTTAATTATTCCTTGCGCTCACTGTCTGTTTATGTTTTATTTTTACAAAAAGTGTAAGTGGCTATTCTGGTTTTGCGTCCATCGACATCGGTCGATGCGATCGATCGCGCAATCAATCGATCGGACTGTAATAGATCCATGTATACCCATTGAATGCAAAGTCAGATCTTGAGTAGGTTTCTCCAGTGACATCTAGCGATGAAGACGTCAATATTCTTGCTACTTGTTTTTGTCTTGTTATTTTTATATCGAGCGGAAGTGGCTACTCTGGTTTTACGTCCATCGAGATCGATCGATCGATCAATCGATCGGTTGTTATAAAAGCTCCATACGCGTTGACTACAAAGTCAGATCTAGAGTTGTTTGCTCCGGTAACATCTAGCGATGAAGATATTACTATTTTAAGAGGCTACTACTGTAAATATCAGCTTGCTGAGAGGCCAGTGCGGCAGGGTATAATTTGCGAAACGTCCAGCAAACGCGCCAGCCAAACTTCAAAACAAAAACACAACCGCGCAAAGCACTTTGGGTGACACTGGCTCTTTAAAAGTATTCAAATTGTCACATGAACGGATGTTATCAGGTAAGCTGTTCCAAAGGTCAGGAGTAGAAACGGCGAAGGCTCTAGACCCACAGGACTTCAGATTAAAGTAAGGAGGATTCAGAGCTGAACATAAACAATTTAATTTACATCTTATTTTAATAGTATTTATTTCGTGGATCCAAAAGATATATTCATTGTACAGCTCGTTGCCTCATAGATAGACTTCACAAACTCAATACAACCAGTGATCAATATGCTCTTTGTCTAATCACGAATGAATAATCGGCACTTGAATCGGCGCGGACATTCTCGAAATACGCGTGACGTCGAAGTAAGCAGAGTGCAGACGATTGCACGCAGATTACAGGTGTACCCGTATTAATGGACCTTTTTCTTTCAAAATACTTTGAATTAACATCCTCAACATTTATTGCACGTTTTATCTATATCAGCTAAGAAGCGTTTTATTACGCGTCGTTTTTCGAGCTGGCCACCCCCGCAGGAAACACGTCCGTACCGTTATTGTTTTTTACCTGGGAACTTAATAGCTTACATATTTTAACGTGCTTCCGTTTGTCCTCCCTTAAGTTAATTTCTTAAGTTATGTTTATAGCTTTCATCGTACTCGTTTAATGTAAAAGTAATCGACAGACACCGCTTAACATTTGAAAATAGAGAGCTAACTGCTACAAGTTGCAATATTTGGTTTCCGGAATCGCGCACTTTTTGAAAAAGGCAATCAATTACAGTAATCTTCAAAGTTACTCTTCCAAATTTGTTCACCCATGCCTAATTCATCCATTTTATTATAGGGCAAAAAACAAGCAGTCATCACAAAGCAATAGGCCATTTCCGAATTGTCTTGTGCCTCTTTATCAAAGCGAGGCTTCGTGCAAAACGTTTCATATGAAAATGAGGTTTATCTGCATATGAACGAAAACTCATTTTCATATGAAAGGCTATGCTCCAAGACTCGCTTTGAAAAAGAGATACAAGACAACTCGGAAATTGCCTATTGAAAATACGGAGCTCATCACTAAAGTATTAAAATAATTTTCGGAATTTTGGCGGTTTTGTTCACGGACAACAAAATCCAAAATTATTTTCCGGCAGATCCCACTGACCGGTTACATAAAGTGATTGGCACCACAGGAATCAAAGGAAAAACTGAGTACTGGTTATCCGCTTGGGTTTCAATAGTTTGTTTCACTATTAAGCAAAGATAGTAGACTAAAAAGGGACTGCTCAGTGCAAACAATAAACGAATCCCTTTACATCTTGCTCAGAACTGTTATTTTTAAAGGAAACAAAAGACAGAAGAGTCAATGATCAATATAGCTCTTCACCTAATCACAACAGGGACCGCGCGGCGTAGTTAAAATGGGGGAGGGCTAACTCGCACAAATGTGAGGAAGTGGGGTGGCGGGGGGGGGAGGTGGGCAGCATTACGTAAAAACTTGAAACTTTTGTCTTCTTAAGTGAACAGCAGTGCATCTAGAGCGCCCAAGTGTGGTAAAAGTTGTCAGTTTATACCTATCATACAGACCCATAAGCAAATGATCAAAAATATACCAAGGGGACCAAACACTTCTACTTATTGGTCGATATGTAGGGCACGTTTAGGTGGCCCAGTCCAGAATATAGAATAAAAGGAATTATTCTGCTATGGTTTGCTCATTTTGGAATTTATTCCTTTCAGCCTAGTAATGTACCCACAATCACAAAATGAACGGAATGCGGTCGCAATATTCTTGTTACTCAGGAGAGGCAATATTCCATTCTTTTCGCGAGTCGGTATTCTGAAGGAGTAGCCAAGATAGTCCCAAAATAATGGGATATTAACCTGTTCTTTCATCCCTAAACACATTTTAGGTCTAACTGGGGAAAGCTAAGCACTTGCCATCCCTGAAACTAATAAATTTTTCAACTTTTATCATTTAATTTTTTTAATGGCACCAAAAAGTGGGGGGGGGGGGGGGTTCTCAGCCCACTCCTCGTGCGGTCCCTACACAAATGATTCAGTTATCTCGAGTGTCTATTTCAAGACGCTCAAGGAATTAGTCTCGAAATACAGAAATACACTCAGATCCATAGTAGCAGTTATATGGGTAATTTGGAGGCCTTTTTTGACTTTTGAGTATGATAGGAAATTATTCTAAAGGCATTGTAATGACAATTGTTTAATGTTGCTGATGTCTCTTTAAGGAGAACGAGAAGTAAAGTGGAGAAGATTGTGTCCCCAACATCTCGAGCGCTGGTCATTTTTGTTTTCAAATCGTGTCTTTTCTTTTCTCCCTTCACTATGGTCGCGTTATCGTTGCCTTACGTAAAAGTACAGTCCACATTCATGCTCTTTTCCTCTATCGTAGGCGGTGGCAGTGTTTTTGATGGCCTGTGTAGAAGTAGAATCCAAACTTGTTACCCTAAATTCCAGATCACCCGAAAGTGACAAACGCAGCGTTGGAAAACTGATCAAGGTTTATACAAATCATTAGCTAAGACGCAATGTAAAGTTAAGTACGATGGATCAGGTCCAAATGAGTTAACTGGTAAGTTAGAAACCATATACATCGCAGGATTCCGTGCTGTGATGATGATGATGATGATGATGATGATGATGATGATGATGATGATGTCTTAATTCCTTTTATAAAAATAAATTGTTTTGGTCAAATGAATACATTATCAGAGATAATGTTATTTTTTAAAGCCGTAATATTTCCCTCTCTCTACCAAAAAAAGAAAAAAATCGGTCTTGAATAAGAGACAGGCACGAGCATGATTATATCACATTTTAGTAGTATTTTTAATGCTATATTCACCGCGCTACCCGGTGAATATAACATTTTAAGGCGCGGCTGCTACGCTAAGTTACTGTTCATTCATTCATTCATTTGTTTGCTGGTTTATTTATTTTAATAATATTCATTCATCATCTTATTGATTGATTGATTGATTGATTGCTTGATTGATTGTTTGATTGATTGTTTTATTAGTTATTTATTTATTCCTTGTTCAAGAATTTCAGATTATAAATAGTGCAGGAGGCAAGAAATGCATTCAGTTCAAGGTGAATGATCAAAAATATGCACTGAAGGTCATCAAAGGGAAGAATCCAGTTAAAATGGTCTTTGCGGTGAATACCTACAATTTGCGACTGGAGGATTTTTGGGTGGCCACATTAAACCCATTCTGTTCGTGTCATAGAGAGGCCTCATATCATACCTACTAATTTTAGTTTTGTTGAGTCGGTTAACTTTTAATACTGTGTCACAAAAATTTGACCTTTTTTTACGCTTTAAGTATTCACTGACCTGGAGGCTGCAAATAAGTGCTTAACGATACTTACTGAATGTGATTATAAAAACACCAAGTAGTCTACGAGATGCATAACTCAGTAAACATTAGTATAAAACGAAACTGGAATTTGTAACAGTGTTTAATTTGTTAAAAACGTTCAGCCACAGATTTCCTTCCTTTAATCAATCTGATATAAACGATCTATTGCATTCACAGATGCAGGGATACAACACCGCTGGAGATGACTTCCTCTTTGAGGAGTATTTCAGTATCTCAAGACGTCATCGATCTTTCTCCTACGAACACATCGTTAATGGTAACAGGATGAGCTTAAGATGGAAACTTGGCACTAGTTAAGGCCAGTTATCCAGCGAAGATCCGAAATGCTGGTTTAAAAAGCCGTGAAAAACGATTTTGTATTCAATTAGCCGTTGTTTAGAAAGGAGATCGATTCTGTGTAATGAGACACTTCAAGACAGTCTTTTCATTCGATTTGTTATAAGAAGTTTCATTTCTGCGCTCAATTTATATTAATTGAGAGGACATGTAGTCAAATAGTGCAAGAATACTTTTCTGTACTAGTGTTACATAATATATTTCTTCCAAACATAAAAATGCCATAAAATGGAATATTTTTTTACTCAAACGAAAGAGAAAATTTGTTATTAAAATTGTTTTGTACTTTGTTCTTTCGCTTTCGGGTGGAGAGGTACGATTGGGGTGGAGTGAAGGCCTAGGATTTGGAACTGACCTTCTGCCTCTTGCCCAGAATGTGCGTATTTGAATAACGCTGACTTCAATTTTTGTCAAAGATGTGGTTTCCTCAAGGCCTACTCGGCATCGCAGTCCCCATCCCTAAAAAGAGTGAAGATCGATGTCCGAGCTATTGATAATCGTTCGTCACAACTGGCCGAAGCTAAAGGGGCAGTCTCATCAATGTTTAGTATCACTGTGAAAAGCCAAAAGATACAATTTTTTTCTATGGAAGCCTAAAAATAATGGTCCAGTATTGTTAAAATGGATTTCTTGTTCATGAGAAACTATTAATAGGTATGTCTGGGTAGGGATAGCCAAAATAGAAATGGTGTCCAACTTATAAACTTCTCTGCCCTCGTGTCTCAGATGAAATCTCTGATCTTAGATGAAATTTGTGACGAAGAAGATTGGAAAATTGCCATGAGACTGATCCTTTGTTTCCGCCAAGAGTTATGAACGTCAGAAGTCTTCTCTGTACAAGCAGCTTCTCAGTTTCTTATCATCCCTACTTTCCGGTCTGCTTCTCCAGTCAACATACGAAAGTTTTTGGTCTGGAAAGATGACTTTGGCAAGGACGGTAGTTTACCGGTTAGCTTGCGCGGCCTTGGGTCAGAATCACAGAGTTTTCTGTTCGCGTCCTACTCATCTTGCTGCTGGAACTGTAGATAGTATCATAGGAAAACTGAGATCTATATTTGTTCAAGAAGGTCTTAGGAGTGAATAGAATGATCGCTTAGCCATTGTTAATCCAGTGTCCCATCCCTCGATTAGAGAGTCTTTGCGCTGTATAAGCGAAGAACAGGCACAATCCAGTATTCAACCCCAGACCCCACCTTTTTTCCGGAAAAAATGGTAGCGATTGCTTAACTCATCCGGTCCGAGCTTAAGGACCCCGACACTTCTCCATCCCTACTTTATGTTTTTAGCAGAGACGGTGATTTTTTCTGTATAGAGTTTTTCTTTGGAGACCGCTCTTCAGATTTAGGAGAACAAAATCCAGGGAACCCCTCTGTTTTCCTAATTCTTTTGGTTTTCTTTTCAACCACACCTTCAGAAAAGCCTTAAGGGGACATTCTACATACTCCTTTGCTGAAAGACACTGTAAGAACTCCGTTAAGTATCCAGTTAGTAACTTCCAGTTATACTCGAGTATTTGCAAATTATTAAGTATCGATGTATCTCAGGATTATTTATTTTGCGCCACAACTAAGGAGGGACATGTTTCCGCTAATCCGTTTATTGGTTCGTCGGTGTACAACCGCCTCAAGCAGTACCTAACGGAACTTGGTCTTGTAGAGGGGGAACCCCTCACAGTTTTTGAGCAGGCCGTTCCATCTCTTTGGAGCTTCTTGGAGTCCCTCAGAAAGACATCGCTTCACATTTAGGGTAGCGCACTGCAAGCATGGTAGATCATCACAATAAACACCCAACCGCACTCAGCTTACCTTCTTCACCAATTCCTGATGCTTCGCCTCCTCATAACCAGGAAGTGATTTCCTCGTATTGAGCTGTTAATGAACTACGGGATTAAATAATAATAATAATAATAATAATAATAATAATAATTAAAAACAATGTTATAACTATAATAAGAACCTTCCCAGCATGCTCTGCACCTGAAAAATTTTCAATGCTAAATAACTAAGTTAACTTGTGGTCGAAGAGGACGCTGTACCATGTGGTATTTACACCTGCATGGAAGTTATCCCTCATATCAATGTCATGGTGATTACGTCATCAGTTACTTGACTATGGTAATAAAAGAGGTTTTAGCTCACTGCAAGAACAGGCTTCTATCAATTCAAAAGCAGATAACGTGCTCTGATGGTCATTGGAGTGAACAATTTGGAAATTGCCATTTGACATCTGGCATTTGAAAGTTAAGGTGGCTCTGTACAAGAGCATTTCCCAGAGGACTGGTAAGAAGTCTGTAGCTATGGCAGTCTAAGGCGGAGAGAAGCAAACTTCGGCTGGTTAATAGAACTTCACATGAAAGTAACGTCCATGATAACCTTATTGTTGTGACGTAATCGGTCACGTGACCAGAGCGCACGGAATATTTCAAATCACTTTAAAACTTCACTAAGCTCAGTAAATCCTTAATTTCTAACAGTCACATTGCAGAAAAATTTCTAAGCTATTCAAAAACGACCGTTATTACTTTTTCTTTAAAAAAAAACGAAATAAAAAATAAACCTGAAACTTTTGATAATCCCCTGTCTTGTGAGATTTCAATATAAATGTAAAAAAAATTATTGGGTTTCAGACTATGCTCTTTCTAACTATGTTAATAGTTTTTTTGGAAAAATATCGTTTTCATAAAGCTTAGGGATGTGAATTTGCACGCACGCGGAGAACTGGGCACCAATGTCACGGATTATTGGGGGAGACTGGTGCCTTTTTTAAGCGTGGCTACAAAGCAATCTCGTACAAATGGTTTGAAGGTGATTTCCTAGTTGTTTTAAAGTAGTTTCTCGGAAAGTGAACAACACTTCATTTTTCGCTGCATTGCTCAGAAATTTGGGTCAACTGTTAAGTCAAACAGGCTGCAATATCAGGGTAGGTGTAATTTTCATAAGTGCTGCTTTCGTTGTGACTTTTGTTGTGAAATACGCTTTACAGTTGAACGTATTAAGCTTATTACTGTTCAGTGAACAGCTTTTTAGAGCTTTTCCGATCGATCATTAGCTTGATGTATTTTGTAGTAGGGATTGGGACGGACGGCCGATGAAGTAGACGTGAATTTTTGCGCTCCGACATAAGCCCCTTTGGAACGATAAATTTCACCTAAAACGGGCAAAGTTATTCACTGCCAACTTTATCTTAAAACGGAAATATCATGCCGCCAAAACCGAGCGAGAAGAGAACACGGGTCTTTAGCTCAGAAGAAGAAAACTTATGCCACGTGGATGCCACGCCATCTTAAAAGACATTCAGAACAAACTGGAAAAGCTGAACGTTCTAGACGGAATCGAGGAGAGGTTGGTTAGGATGGAAAATGATATGACCAGCATAAAAGAAAAAGTCGCAGATTTGGAAAATGGCCTAAATTCGGTTAATACCGAGGTGGCAGAAATGAAGCAAGATATTGAGAAGAAGGCAGACTTAGAAAAGCTTCAAATGCTAGAAAGTGAAGTTGAAGAGTTACGCAACAGGTCTCGAAGAAACAACCTGATATTCTACAATGTCCCGGAAAAAGCAGAAGGTCAAAACTGCACAGAATTTATTCAAAACTTTATTGTTAGTCACATGAGGCTGTTGATGGAACAAGTTGAGATCGAACGGGCCGATCGAACGCCGACGCATCCGCTTAATAACAGCATGAAACAACCAAGACCAATTTACGTAGCCTTCTTACGATATACCGACGAAGTCAAGATCCTCTCCAGCGCCGCAGCACGTCAGGATAACCCTATTCGTGGAAATTTAATTGGCATAGGACCTGACTACGCGAAGAATACACAACACCGACGAAAGGCTCTTGTTCCCTACAAGAAGCACTTAAGATAGAAAAGCGTTTATTGCCTACCCCGCTACCCTAAAGTACCTGGACGAGAACGGCAATCTCAAAGTAGTAAGCGATGAAGACCTCAAGAAGATGAAAGGCGAAATGGCTAAATATTCATAAGAGGTAAAGGAGACTTTTATTTACTGTTTACTCCGGTGTAAGGTGTTTTTTTTTTTGTCGACTGTATTTTCTCTTTTTTGTTTGATATGCTACAGAGCTGTTTTGCAATACATGAGTATTCAATTCGAAAAGCCAAATAACTACCATTTTTAAAACGCTTTCAAGTTAAACATCGTTTCATTGAATGTGCGAGGGTTACGCAACCCAAACAAAAGATTTGTCTTCAAGAAACCTTTTCTAAACAAGAAGATGAAGCAGTCTGGTCTGCAGATTCTCACATGTTTATGGAAAACGGTAGTCTTTCTAATTTCACTCCTCTCCAAAAACGCAGACTAGACATACTTCTACTATACCAAAAACAGTATATTTATAACTGTAAGGTCTTTAGAAAAAACCTTAATCTTGATGAATTTACAAATAAGATCTTCCTACAATGGAAACTTGAAAATTGTAGCACTTGTAATCTCTTCTCCACCTACCTTTCAAGTAAAATAAATAGATAAGTACTGTAACATAAGTCAAATTGTAATGTAATATTGTTAATTAGAATATTTATGCAAGCCTGTTAGAAAGGTATATTTTAACGTATTCCCTCTCCTTAACCTTTTATTTTTTCTATCTTCCAGGTAAAAAATGTAAAGCTTATAACATAGAATGTTAGTTAAGCTCTTTATAGCATATTAATTTTTCGTCTTTGTAATGCTCTCTGTTCATTTAGCTTTTCTGTTGCTATATTTTTTTTCTAGTAATTTTTCTGTACTCCTTTTTTGTGTGTATGTAGTGTTAGCTCAATAAAAAAAAAGTATTTTTTATTTATCATTAGTCCAGTGCTTAAATGATTTAAATTGATAATTTTATTGTAAATAGCGCCTTTGGACCGTTGGGAAAGGGCGCTTTAGAAATGTTATTATTATTATTATTATTATTATTATTATTATTATTATTATTATTATTATTATTATTATTATTATTATTATTATTAAATAGCCGACAGATGTAGTTTTTGTTCACTCGACTGCAAAAAGTTATTTGTTGGCCAAGTAAAAGAGCAACGAAGCATCCTTTTTGTTTTCAGTAAGCCTTAATTACAGTGTTGCTGTTGAAATTAACATTTCAAACAGTTTTTGCTTAAAGCAAGAAATCCAGGCTATTCCCCAAATGTTGATATTAACAGATAAGCTTAAATTCTTTTGTGTAGCATCATTTGAGTATTGTTAACATCTCCCACTCGATTGTTGATTACTAAAGCCCTCCCAACCCGGGTAAGAAGTAAGTCTTTTATCGAGGGACTTTCCCAATGATTATGTGAGAAAAAGTACAACATTGAACAATGGGTAAGTCTGGAGTCACGTGTCAATGAAAACAAAATGGCCTCTTGATACATGTATATTGCGGATTGATCTAAATACTCCAGAATGGCTTTGTATTTTGCACTCCAAGAACTAAGAATTTACTACAATAATATTTATGAACATAGATTTGAGGAAGGGAAAGAAAAAAAAGGTACTCCAATGAAAGTACATTTTAACATTTTTTTAATCCTAGTCGCCCGTCAGGCGATCAAACCTCAACATATAGTGGGCCTGTTCAGTTTCAAATTGCCACTGGCAACTGGGCGACTGCCAATTTTTAAGCCCTGAATTTGTTTTCACTGATCCTTTTTTATCTGTTCTAGGCATCAATATGTCAGCAGTGATCAGTGATGCAGTCTTTTCTTACAGTGAAGATAAAATCAGTCATGTAATTATCCCAGCTTACGAAACCAGCTGTTCAGTAAATTGAACTGGATTGAACACAGTGATTGAATTAATTTGAGCTTGGTAGTCAAACACCAAAATATAATATGCATACCGCTGTGTTTGATTCCATTCAATTTCTGAACCCAGTCAAACACACGTGTAATAAGACACAAATTAGCGGTGTTAAAATCATTCAAATATACCAGATATTTACACTGTAAACCATCTACCTTTTAGTGTGTGGGATTTGCGCATGATCTGTTTTGTATTGTCATGTACAACACATAGAAGACTGAGTGACTAAAAACACCTTTTCGGGCAAGAAAAAATTGGCAATCCTATTGTTCACAAAGGAAAATAAGAATTAAACTAAGGATAAAATTGCCCAACAACATCCATCAAGACTTCCATTCAGGTGGGCCATGAAAACCTTATACCCACTTAAGTTATAAAATCCATGTTTCACGGTGATGTGAGCTTTATTCTGGATGGCTAAATGGTTAAAACTTAGTGCAGAATGAATCAAACAGTTATACCATGTTTACGTGATACCGGTATGGGTTTCCATGCCAGAATGAGAATTTTGAATTGGTACCACTACTGAGGTGAGCTCACACAGGTATGGCTCACACTGTTATGAGAAATTGTGCCGTAATCACGTTAACAGATACAGAAAAACAAGAGGGAACTGGGGTAAACTTGTACCAGAATTAAAATCATACTGGTGTCATGTAAATTAAAAACACCTCCTAATAAAGTCGAGCTTAAAGTCGAGCAGCTTTCAAGGATTTTTAATAACATCCTCTGAGACCCAGGAGCAGTAACACTATGATTTCATGAAAGCGGTGCAAACTCAGACTGGTATGAAGTGTTAACATGAGACCAACCATCCCTAAAAGTCCAGTTTATCTTTTATCCACCACCTTGGAATGCTTCAATGCCACTTACTAAGTATACATGCTCAAAACAAAAATCTCAGACCGGTTTGAACTCCATTCATGTTTATGGGTTCCCCAGTCTGTGAGTCATTCGCATCAGTTCAGCAATGGTAATGAATCAAACCAGTCCGAGGTGATAATTATTTTATACTGGCTTCACGTCTCATATCGCCTTCATGTAAACAGAAGCAAGCGTTAGTATGGAGTTGATTGAAGTAGTACCGCCCTAAGTTGGTAACATTCTCCTAGACTACGAGCAGTCTCTCAATTTTCTCTGGTCCGTGCACACCGACTGTCCATAAGTATGTACGTTGCCCCGGATGAAATTGCATTCATACAGATGTTTCAATTTATGTTGCCGTATGAAAGCTTAAGCCTATGCGACAAGACCGCAGGTAAATATGGGATTTCTATGCCTAAGTTCACCAAAATCAGCAGTACCTTTCCTGCCG